>JAXLNO010003845.1:261399-464878 GCA_038087875.1 Malacoraja senta
GAATTTTTCGAGGATGTAACTAGTAGAGTGGATAGGGGAGAACCAGTGGATGTGTTGTATCTGGACTTTCAGAAGGCTTTCGACAAGGTACCACATAAGAGATTAGGATACAAACTTAAATCACACGGTATTGGGGGTTCAGTATTGATGTGGATAGAGAACTGGCTGGCAAACAGGAAGCAAAGAGTAGGAGTAAACGGGTCCTTTTCACAATGGCAGGCAGTGACTAGTGGGGTACCGCAAGGCTCAGTGCTGGGACCCCAGCTATTTACAATTTATATTAATGACCTGGACGAGGGAATTGAAAGCAACATCTCCAAGTTTGCGGATGACACTAAGCTGGGGGGCAGTGTTAGCTGTGAGGAGGATGCTAGGAGACTGCAAGGTGACTTGGATAGGCTGGGTGAGTGGGCAAATGTTTGGCAGATGCAGTATAATGTGGATAAATGTGAGGTTATCCACTTTGGTGGCAAAAACGGGAAGGCAGACTATTATCTAAATGGTGGCCGATTAGGAAATGGGGAGATGCAGCGAGACCTGGGTGTCATGGTACACCAGTCATTGAAAGTAGGCATGCAGGTGCAGCAGGCAGTGAAGAAAGCGAATGGTATGTTGGCCTTCATAGCAAGAGGATTTGAGTATAGGAGCAGGGAGGTTCTACTGCAGTTGTACAGGGTCTTGGTGAGACCACACCTGGAGTATTGCGTACAGTTTTGGTCTCCAAATCTGAGGAAGGACATTATAGCCATAGAGGGAGTGCAGAGAAGGTTCACCAGACTGATTCCTGGGATGTCAGGACTTTCATATGAAGAAAGACTGGATAGACTTGGCTTATACTCGCTAGAATTTAGGAGATTGAGAGGGGATCTTATAGAAACGTACAAAATTCTTATCGGGTTGGACAGGATAGATGCAGGAAGATTGTTCCCGCTGTTGGGGAAGTCCAGGACAAGGGGTCACAGCTTAAGGATAAGGGGAAAATCCTTTAAGACCGAGATGAGGCAAAACCTTTTCACACAGAGAGTGGTGAATCTCTGGAACTCTCTGCCACAGAGGGTAGTTGAGGCCAGTTCATTGGCTATATTTAAGAGGGAGTTAGATGTGGCCCTTGTGGCTAAAGGGATCAGGGGGTATAGAGAGAAGGCAGGTACGGGATACTGAGTTGGATGATCAGCCATGATCATATTGAATGGCGGTGCAGGCTCGAAGGGCCGAATGGCCTACTCCTGCACCTATTTTCTATGTTTCTATGTATCTACGTATGTATCTGACCCGCTGAGTTACTCCAGCACTTTTTACCTATCCCTGTTCTCCAGAGATGCTGTCTGACCCGCTGAGTTAATCCAGAACTTTGATCCTATCCATGTTCTCCAGATATGCTACCTGATCCCCTGAGTTACTCCAGCACTTTGTACCTATTCGTGTTCTCCAGAGATGCTGCCTACCCACTGAGTTACTCTAACATGTTGTGTCTTATCTTATATGCTCAATCCTCTGACAATCATTATGCTGTCATTATTGTTGAAAGTGAATTGATTTATTGCATATTCTTTCTTATTGAAGGAAATATTAAATTTGGTTGGACAAAACCGAAGAACTGATGCTTCTCAGCTGTTTCTTGAAGCCCTATTAGACTCAGAGCCTTGCGTGTGTCGAATAATGTGGAATAGGCTTGTGGAAATGGGAGATAGATTTCAAAGCCTAGCGCCTTTGCTCACGCAAGCAGTTGATGGAGGTGAGGTTATGGTAAACCGTAGAAATGAGAATAACCATATAACCATATAACCATTACAGCACAGGAATGGTACCGCAAAGTTTATAGAATGTGTTGTGATGGCGTTGGTAAGAATATGTTTAGGCAGACATAGACAAATTCTTGATTAGAACTGGTGTCAAGGGTTATGGGGTGAAGGCATGAAAATGGGATAAGGAGGCAGAGATTGCCACTGAGGCAGTGATGTGATGTGCGCCGCGCAGGGTCTGGATCAATCGCTGACCTTTGTCGATGACTGACTAGCTGTCGGACTAATCCAGTCCCCTGAGACGTACAAGGTACAGCAATTAAATATTTCAAAATGCAACAAGGTACAAAAATTCTTGTCGCAAATATAGATTTTTAAAGTGTTTCAGTGTATTGGCTTCAGATAGCGTGGTGGAAGGTTCATTTTCGGACTGGAGGCCTGTGACTAGTGGTGTGCCTCAGGGTTCGGTGCTGGTCCCGTTGCAGTTTGCCGGCTATGTCACTGATTTGGAGGAGAAAGTACGTGGCATGATGAGCAAATGTGCCGATGACACAAAACTTAGTGGTATTGTAGATAGTAAAGATGGTTGTGAAAAATTGCAGCAGGGTCTTCATCAATTGGCCAAGTAGACAGAGGAATGGTTGATGGAATTAGGTGAAATGTGAAGTGTTGTGTTTTGGGAAGTCTAACATGGACAGGACCTACACGGTGAACGATGGGGCTCTGGCGAGTGTTGTAGAGCAGAGAGATCTAGGGGTGCAGGTGTATTGACGTTCGAGTCGCAGGTAGATAGGATGGTCAAAAAGGCTTTTGGCACGTTGGCCTTAATCGATCAGAGTATTGAGTATAAAAGTTGGGAGGTCATGCTGCAGTTGTGTAAGACGTTGGCGAGACCGCATTCAGAGTATTGTGTTCAGTTCTGGGC
The DNA here is from genome assembly GCA_038087875.1 of Malacoraja senta. NCBI lineage: Eukaryota > Metazoa > Chordata > Chondrichthyes > Rajiformes > Rajidae > Malacoraja > Malacoraja senta. The sequence goes on from JAXLNO010003845.1 coordinate 264,067, forward strand.
ATCATGTTATAGGAAAGATGTTGTCAAGCTGGAAAGTGTGCAGAGAAGATTTACAAGAATGTTACCAGGACTCGACGGTCTGAGCTATAGGGAGATGTTGAGCATGCTTTGACTCCATTCGTTGGAGCACATGAGGATGAGGGTTGATCTTATAGAGGTGTATCAAATCATGAGAGGAGGCAATTCGAGAACCAGATGGCATAGGTTTAAGGTGATGAGGGGGGCGGGGATTTAATAGGAACCTGAAGGGTAACGTTTTCACACAGGGTGATAGGTGCATGGAACGAGCTACAGGACCAGGTATTTGCGGCAGTGACTCGTACCGTTTGAGAAACAATTAGATAGGTACATGGATAGGACAGGTTGAGAAGGATATGGACCAAACACCGCAAGGTGGGACGTGTGTAGATAGGACATGTTGGCCGGTGTGGGCAAGATGGGCCGAAGAGCCTATTTCCACGTTGTATGACTCTATCACTATGTAACACAAATCGAAACCAAACTATTATTATTGCTTTTATCTCTAATCCGCATTTAAGATGTGGAAACATTGCACAGGTGTACACTTCGAAACCGGAGCGCAAAGATGAACTTTCCTGAGATGTCTGAGGTTCGTCTACTCGAGGAGTTTTTCACCGACCTCACCATTGAGGTGACATCTCCAGAACGGTCGGCGGTGGAACACGCAGAGATGCAGACGAGAGATGGATCGCTGAACCTCTGCGTCCAACTCCATAAACTGTTGGGAGGCAGCGGCATGGTTATTGGGAAGTGCACCATGAGATACGTTGTCTATGGGGCCTCAGGGATTGGAAAAAGCACCTTGGTGCAGAAGATAATCCACGATTGGGCCACCAAGAACAAATACAAACATTTTAAGTATGTATTTCATTTCAAGTGTCGGGAACTGACAGCAAGAAAAGACATAACGAATTTAAACGCCCTCATCCTTGACTCCTACCCTTACTTGAAAAACTGTCTCCACCATCTCTGGAAGGAACCCAGGTGTATATTATTCATATTTGATGATCTTGACCAGTTTGACCACTGCGACGATAGCAGACAGACGGACCTCGCGCGAGAGGATCACTTTAGCATGGGACCCGAGTCTTATTGTACGGTGGGTGATATTCTTCGCTCTCTCATAAGTGGAGAGTTGATTGCAGGATGTTCCCTACTCATTACCAGCCGGCCGTGGAGCTTGGAGATCCTAGGGAAGATAAAGGCAGACATAACCCTCCAAATCACTGGATTCTCAGCCGAGCAAAGGAAATAATATTTTCACCGATACTTCCGCGATGCGCCATACACCACAAGGGTTGTCCAACTCGTCCAACAGAGTGAGATGTTGGCTGGGATGTCTTGTAACCCCTTATTTTGCTCACTCCTCGCCTCGTCCCTGAAGTTGCCCCAAGCTGAAGGTGACGGCCTGATGCCAACGTTAGTCCTAAATAGCACACGAGTGTTCTCGGACTTTATCACAAGTATTCTGAGAGGCTGTGGGCTGGACGAGAGAAGGTCCCAGCGCTGGCTTCAACTGGGCGAGTTGTCCTACAATGGTGTTGCCCGCAAAGTGTTTCATTTTGAAGCCAACGAATTTGGTGACCTGAATGTCCATCTGCCCAACGTGACCTCCGCGTGTCTGACCCCGGTACTGGCCAAAGATCAACGAACCACTGTCTACAAATTCACCGATCCCGTTCTGTTGCACTTCTTTGCCGCACTTACCAAGAGCATGAGCACTCCAGGAATTGGGCTGAGAGGCCGGTTGAATGAGGCGTTCACGGTGACGGACGGGAGATTCAACTTCTTCTCCCGTTTTCTGGTGGGTCTCTCTTCACGGAGGACAACATATTGGCTGGAGAGGGAGTTGGGCTCGTTTCCACCCGACGCCACATGTTCTATCTCCCAGTGGCTCAAAGAAAGCGTCAACCGAGTGTCAAACGCGGCCGGAAAGACCAACCAAGGTCTATTCTTGAACATACTGCATTGCCTGTTTGAATTCGGAGACCCTCAATTGTCCACCGAGGCGTTGGAACACATGAGGACCATAACATTCAATCGATGTCCCCTCAACACTTTCGACTGTGTGGTTTTATCGAGGACCTTGATCTGCTGTGGACGCATTGAGGAATTGGATCTCAATTCAAGCGGCGTAAAGTCGGAGGGAATACGGTGTCTAGAACCCGTGTTGTACAAGTGCAAAATGCTCAGGTAATTTATTGAACTTGGGAAATCATAAAATAAAGGAAACGGGATCCAAGGAGATCTAACCGATCGGATAGAGATATATACATAAAGTGCTGAAGTAACTGAGCGGGACAGGCAGCATCTCTGGAGAACATGGATAGGTACAAAGAGCTGGAGTAACTCAATAGGTCAGGCAGCATCTCTGGAGAGCATGGATAGGTGCGGAATCATGTACCTGTTCTCCTAGATTCCTCCCCTCTACAACATTCCCTATCTCCCTGTGACGTCATTTTCAGGGAATTGTGTACCTGCACTCCTAGATCCCACTGCTCTTGCAACATGCCCCACAGTCCCACCATTCACTGTGTAGATTCTGCCTATATTAGACTTCCCAAATTACAACACCTCACATTTCTGTGTATTAAATTTTATCAACGATTGCTCTGCCTACCTGCCTAACCGATCAAGATCCTGCTGCAATTTTCGGCAACCAGCTTCACTAGCTACAACACTACCCTCCTCTGTGTCATCTGTAAACTTCCCAATCTGTAAACTTCCCGGATCTTAGAGAAACTTACAAAATTCTTAAGGGGTTGGACAGGCTAGATGCAGGAAGATTGTTCCCGATGTTGGGGAAGTCCAGAACAAGGGGTCACAGTTTAGGGATAAAGGGGAAATCTTTTAGGACTGAGATGAGAAAAACATTTTTCACACAGAGAGTGGTGAATCTCTGGAATTTTCTGCCACAGAATGTAGTTGAGGCCAGTTCATTGGCTATATTTAAGAGGGAGTTAGATGTGGCCCTTGTGGCTAAAGGGATCAGGGGGTATGGAGAGAAAGCAGATACAGGATACTGAGTTGGATGATCAGCCATGATCATATTGAATGGCGGTGCAGGCTCGATGGGCCGAATGGCCTACGCCTGCACCTTTTTTCTATGTTTCTATGTTTCTATGTTTGCTATGAACGTTCTCATCCAATCCATTGATCGAGATGACAAACGGTAATGGACCTTGGATTCCGTGGAATCTAACCTTCCACGCAGACCATCGATCACCTGTTCACTCTAGTTCAATTTAGAGATACAGCATGGAAACCGGTGCTTCGGCCACAGTTTCCGCGCCAAACAGCGATCACCCCGTACACTAGCAAAATCGTACACACTAGGGATAATTTGCAATTGTATTAAAGACAATTACCCTTCAAACCTATGGGTGTTATAAATTCAGCCATTCAGCCCATCAAGTCTGCGCCGTTCAATCGTGGCTAATCTTAAAGCGGATGTCGTGAATAACGTCTCGTGCAAGATTAAGCCAGTATTGTCCGGGGATCTCCAATGAGGTAGATGGGAGGTCAGGACTGCTGTCTAGTTGATGAGAGGACGGTTAATTTGCTTGGTGACATCGGGGAATAAACTGTGTCCATTGCATGAATCTTCCTCTCGCTCAAACGCAGGCTAAAATCCAACCAACTTACAGACGACTGCATAGGAAGTCTAATCTCTGTCGTTCAAACCAATTGTTCACTGACGCTGTTGGATCTGAGCAATTGCGATCAGGAAACGGAAAAAAGGAATGAATTCATGGCCGAAAAACTGGCGGCTCTTGTAGAGAATTGCGGGCTGCAAAGAGAAATCAGGTGAGTTTATCTTTGTGATTTTTATCACACCTTCCAGAAGAGGGAACATCAAACACTGCATAAAAATGATATCAGGAGAAAATACAAAGTCCAGTTAGTTTACTGCCGTCATTGCCAGTAAGCTGAGAACAAAGGTTATTTTATATTGCTGGATACATTTAAACATACTTATCTCCCGGTATAGTTTAGTTTAGTTTAGTTTATTGCCATGTATGTTCATAAGTTCATAAGTGATAGAAGCAGAATTAGGCCATTCGGCCCATCAAGTCTATCCCACCATACAATCATGGCTGATGTATCTCTCCCTCCTAAATCCAGTCTCCTGTCTTCTCCCCATTACCCCTGACACTCGGACTAATCAAGAATCCATCTATCTCTGCCTTGAAAGGGGAGAGCAGCGGCAGAGTTGCTGCCGCTGAACCGCCAGAGTCGCGGGTTCCGTCCCGACTACTGGTGATGGAGTTTGTACGTTTGCCCCGTGACCGCGTGGGTTTTCTCCTCGATCTTCGATTTCATCCTGCGCTCCAAAGACGTACAAATTTCTAGGTTAATTGGCTTGGTATAAATGTAAATTGATCCTAGTGTGTGTAGGACAGTGTTAGTGTGCGGGGATCGCGTCTGCGCGCCATATCTCGAAACTAAACTAATCTAAACTAAAAATATCTATGGACTTGGCCCGCGCAGGGTTCTGTGGCAATGAATTCAACAGATTCACCTGCCCCTGACTAAAGACATTCCTCTTCATCTCATTCTTAAAGGAACTTCATTTACTTCAGAGTGTATGACCTCCGGTCCTGGTGGAAACATTCTCTCCACATCCACTCTATCCAGGCCTTGCACTATTCAGTAGTTTTCAATGAGGTCCCCACTCATTTTCCTAAACCCCAGCGAGTAGAGGCCCAGGCGCCGTCAACGCCCATCACAAGTTAACCCACTCCTTCCTGGGATCATTCTCATAAACCTCCTGTGGGCCTTCTCCAGTGTCAACACATCCTTCCTCATATACGGGGCACAAAATTGCGAGACCTTTATCTGAACCTAGCACTCAATCGTTTAAATAATCGCGAGGAAGAGTGCAGAGAAGATTCACGAGGAGGATATAAATGTGAGTGGTTTTGTAGATAGTGAAGATGGTCCTGAAATGTTGCAGCAGGATCTTGATCTCTTGGGCACTTGGGTTGAGAAATGGTTGATGGAATTTAATACAGAGTATTCTGAGGTGTTACATTTTGTAAAGTCTAACATGGGCATAACCCACGCAGTGAATGGTAGGGATCTGGGCAGTGTTGAACAGCAGAGGGGTCTAGATATACAGGTTCATAGTAGCAATGTTACAAAATTTTGAGTTTTTAAAATTCAAGTCTGCAATTTATCCCATCAGATAAAGCATAAAAATAAGTTTAATTTGACACCTAATTCACTTTCATATCTTCAGTATTAAAAAAGTTATGGCCATTTTCATACTCGGAAATTAGCATCTTGTTCCCTATTGCTTTTTCATTGACTTAACACAAAAGCTGTGATCGAGGACAGTCAAAAGCTCATAACTTTCTTAAAAATTAAGAGAACTGAAAGACATTTTCAGTTATTATAGATTGAAGCATTCTGAAACAAATATGAAACAATCTTACTTAGATGACATGAAATTAAAGCATATAATTAGTTAGTTACCTAATTGTAGCTAATTACAAAATTCAATTACTAGATCTAAACATCTATCAATTTCTTAATAATAGATTAACATTTTTAAATAGCTTAAGTGTCCAAATAACATTCACACAAGAATTCACAATATAACATAATTTTCAAATCTCTTTGTCATGGATTTACAGGCCAAATGGAAGGAATTGAATGTTTAATACCTGTAAATTAATGGCCATTTAAATCATTTTGCGAGTGAGGTTTTCTGGAACGCGATCATTGGGAACGTTGATTTGCCGTGAATTTAACCCCGTATCGGCATGAAAAATTCTGCCGTTTGTTCGGGGAAAAGAATCACCGTTTCGCATTAAAAAATATGAATTAAAGGCTTCTTAAGAAGCACTTTTATACATTAAGATAAACTACTTCCGTTTACCTGTCCCGTGTGTGAAATCCGTCCCCGTTGTCGGCGTTGACGGCTATCGAAGCTGATTTTAAAAAACTCCAGCGCTGACATTGTCGATTTAATAAAAATAAAAAATACACAAAACGCCCGTAGGAACGATTTTTCAGCAAACGCTTGTACTCCAACGAAATATAACACAGGACAAGGTAGGAGAAACCCGCGTTTTAACCCCGCCCCCCCTCAAAGGCGCCAAAATCGCGCACACGGCCAGTGGCAGAATTACAGCGCCGCTGAAGGTAAGTATTGTAACATGCCTATTCATAGTTCCTTCAACATTGCATCACAGGAACATGGGGTGGTCAAAAAGGCCTTTGGCACATTGGCCATATGTCAGAGGTCATGTTACAGTTGTTTGAGATTTGTTAGGCTGCATCTAGCGCATTATGCGTAGGAAGGTTTAAACCGAATATGGACACACAATGCTGGAGTAACTCAACGAGACGGACAGCATCTCTGGACAAATGGAATGGCGACGTTTCGGGTCGAGACCCTTCTGCATTTAGAGTATTATGTTCAGTTCTGGGCACTATGTTATAGGAAAGATGTTGAAAGAGTGCAGAGAGGATGTACGAGGATGTTGCCCGGACTCGAAGGGACGGCTACAACGAGAGCGGTTGGGCAAGCTCGGACTTTTTCCGGAGAGAGTGGGAGAGAGGGAGAGAGATAGAGGGTGATGGAGAGAGAGAAAAGCAGATGGGGACTTTGAAAGAGGGAGATTGAGAGAAAGGGGGAGACAGAGAGAGGGGAAAATATGGAGAGGCCCTTCGGCCAAACATGCACACACCGGCCTACATTCCCCATCCACATTAGTCCTCCTGCCTGCGTTTGGCGCATACACCTCTAAACCTGTCCTATCCATTATATTTAAAAGTATCAAGAAACATCCACCCATCTACAGGTTTAAACAGGTTTCTTATCGTTTTCAGATGGGCCCACCATGAAGATATTGAACATAAAGACTCAATGCTGGACAAAGCATCGAATATCTTAACGATCATAACGGAATGAAGACACAGGGATCCGCGAATGCTGGTTTACACAAAAGGACACAAAGTGCTGGAGTAACTCAGTGGGATTCTCGATTAAGGAACACCAGCACTGTGTGTCCATACCAGAACAATGGACTGTTCACGAACTTGAGTAACCGGCAAGGGCCCAATCGTAACCTTGCGCTGGATACGAGCCTGCAGCTCGACGTATATGGGTCGATTTATGGCGTATCTGAATGAAGGGCCGTTTATGAATTTGATTCAGGGTGGCAGCAGTAGAGTTGCTGCCTCGCAGCGCCAGGGACCCGGGTTCGATCCTGACCACGGGGGCTGTATATACGCAGTTTGTACGTTTACCCTGTGACCGCGAGAGTTTTCTCCAGGTGCTCCGGTTTCCTACCGCTCTCCCTGACAAAGCCTTGTCAATTTCAACAACTTGTCAATTTCCTCCAACATTTCAAAGACGTGCGGGTTTTTAATTGCCTTAAATGTGAGAAAAACATTTTTCACACAGAGAGTGGTGAATCTGTGGAATTCTCTGCCACAGAAGGTAGTCGAGGCCAGTTCATTGGCTATATTTAAGAGGGAGTTAGATGTGGCCCTTGTGACTAAAGGTATCAGGGGGGTATGGAGAGAAGGCAGGTACAGGATACTGAGTTGGATGATCAGCCATGATCATATTGAATGGCGGTGCAGGCTCGAAGCGTCGAATGGCCTACTGTCTATGTTTCTATGTTTCTATGCCTTCTGTAAAATTGTAAATTGTCCTTAGTGTGTAAAGGCCGCGGAGTGTTCCGATCCGTCCCGAGGCCAGAGTTTCCATCATCCCGACGCGAGGGCTTGGACAACGAACCGTCGGCAGCGGCGAACTGCAGAGGGTTCAAAGGCCCCGACCACCGCGGGCGAACAAACGAGGAAGATGACTGAACTTTATTGCCTTCCATCACAGTGAGGAATGTTGATTCCACTGTGGTGGATGTTTCTGTTAAATGTTATTTCATGTGGCTGTGTGTATTGCTGCTTTTCACTTCGTATGGCTGAATGGTAACTCAAATATCACTGTACCTTGTTAGGCGTTTCCCCCCCTGGTGAATGCTATGTACTTAACTTTATCTGTTTCTTTCCCGAGTGCAGGCCTTGTGTAAAGTAAACTTTATTCAAATAATGCAACAAGTAGTTACACAGAGGATTGAAATTGCGTTTCCCCATACTCCAATGTGCGAGTAATATTTATAACACAGACAGACAATATACCAATAAAGATAGACAATGGACATATACATTATATAAAATATTCACAGTGTGCCAGAGTGTAGTGAAATCTTGAGGTATGTTATTAAGGTGCAATAATAAAAGGTGCAATATAGAAAAGTGCAAATAGCATCCTGCAGATATTGAGTTAAAGTTAATTTGACAGTCAGTTGGTCTTTGTTTGTATAATGTTCATGGAATTTTCTTGAGTGTGTTGAGTAGTCTGATGGCCTGAGGGAAAAAGCTGTTTTTGAATCTGGTGGTTTTGCTCCGCATGCTGCGGTAGCGCTTGCCGGATGGTAGGAGGGTGAACAGTTTATGTGCTGGGTGGGTGGTGTCTTTGATGATATTGGTTGCTCTCTTGCGACAGCGAGATGGGTATAAGTCCTGGATTGCTGGTTGGGGTGATCTAGTGATCTTCTCCGCTGTCCTCACCACTCTCTGTAGGGCCTTCTGGTCAGCAGCAGAGCAACTGCCATACCAGACTGAGAGACTGCTGGTAAGAATGCTCTCAATGGCACCCTGTAAAAAGTGGTGAGGGCAGTAGGGGGGAGGTCGGCTCTCCTCATTCGTCGAAGGAAGTGGAGGCGTTGCTGTGCTTTCTTGACTAGGGATATGGTGTTGGTGGACCATGTCTGATCATCTGTGATGTGCACTCCCAGGAACTTCGTGCTTTTCACAGACTCCACTGCACTGCCATTTATGGTGAGTGGGGTGTGTGCAGTCTGTTTCTTCCTGAAGTCCACAGTTATTTCTTTTGTTTTATTGACATTGAGTTGAAGGTTATTGATGTCACATCAGTTGATGAGTTGTTGTACCTCCTCTCTGTAGGCTGAGTCGTCATCGTGGCTGATGAGGCCCACCACTGTTGTGTCATCTGCGAACTTGATGATGTGGTTCGAATTGTGTTTGGCACAACAGTCATGTGTCATCAGCGTGAACAACAGAGGGCTCAGCACACATCCCTGTGGGACCCCGGTGTTCATGATGGTGGTCTCTGATGAGTTTTTGCCAACTCTTACTGTCTGTTGTCTGTCGGTGAGGAAGTCCATTAACCAGTTGCATAGTGTGGTGCTGATGCCTATTTCGCCGAGTTTATTCACCAGGTGTTGGGGGATGACTGTGTTGAAGGCGGAGCTGAAATCGATGAACAGCAACCGCACGTAACTGTTATTGTTTTCCAGGTGAGCCAGGCTTAGGTGGAGTGCTGTTGCTATGGCATCATCAGTGGAACGGTTGGGACGGTATGCAACCTGGAATGGGTCAAGTGTGGAGGGGAGACTGGATGTTATGTGGGCCTTGACCAACCTTTCAAAGCACTTCATCACGATGGACGTGAGTGCTATGGGCCGGTAGTCGTTCAGTGTTGAGGCTGGGGATTTCTTGGGTAGCGGTATGATGGTGGTGGCTTTGAAGCATGCTGGTATGATGGCTTGGCTCAGAGAGGTGTTGTAGATGTCCGTGAGAACATCTGTGAGTTGGTCAGCACAGTCTCTAAGCACACGCCCCGGTATGTTGTCAGGACCTGCAGCTTTTCTGGGGTTCACCTTGAGTAGGGTCCTCCGCACATCAGCTGGGTCCAGGTGAAGTGTTCCATGATCTGGGCAGGGAGGGGCTTTTGTTGGTGTGGTGGTGTTGTCTTCCTCAAACCGGTTGAAGAAGGTGTTAAGTGTGTTGAGGAAGTCTGTGTTGTCCTCGCACGGTGGGGGTGTTGGCCTGTAGTCGGTGACAGACTGGATGCTTTGCCACAGGCGCTTGGGGTCCTTGGTGTCTGTGAAGTGTGCTTGAATTTTCTGTGCATAGACACGCTTGGCTGTTCTCACGCCCCGGTTCAAGTTGGCCCTAGCAGTACTAAGGGCGTCTTTGTCCCCGGACTTGAAAGTAGCATTCCGTGCTCTCATGAGCTCACGTACCGCCCTGGTGAACCAGGGTTTGTTGTTGGCCCTCGTGGTGATGTTTTTGATGACGGTCACATCTTCCATGCATTTGAATATATATCCAGTCACAGATTCAGTGTATTCCGTCAAGTTGACATGATGGTTGGTAGTGGCAGCCTCCCTAAAAACGGTCCAATCTGTGCAGTCGAAACAGTCTTTGAGAGCTGAGGTGGCTCCCTCTGGCCATGCTCTGATCTGCTTCACAGACGGCTTGTTCCTGGTCAATAGAAGTCTGTAAGCTGGAATTAGCATAACAGAGAGGTGGTCTGAGTTCCCCAGGTGGGGATGGGGAGCAGCTCTGAATGCCTGTCTGATGTTGGTGTAGACTTGGTGCTGTGAATCTGGAATCAAGGGGTTAAAAGGCTCCTGTACCCGATTGGCCAAGCTACATCAGGTGACGGGTGACTCATCTGAAGCTTAAATACCAGTGTCTACCCAGGATTCTCGTTCTTCTTCGTCGACCCTGACTTGTGAGCTGACTGCTGGAGTGAGCTGCGGAAGGCCTGGCCACATGGCATAGAACTTTGTGTACTTTCACCATTACTTATTAACCAATATTGAATTGGGACGGATAAGAGCTGACCTTAGAGTTTTCCTGTATTTTGTTTCAGGGTTATATATCTTTAGGCAGGTTTGTTAGAGTCTTCGGTTCGACGGTCCATCACGTGGCTGGCTGGAGCACTGTTAAATTGTTTGTTAGTCCATCTATATCCCTGACTGGGTTGTTTGAATCAGGTTTGGGTTTTTGTGTTCCGTTGACTAATTAAAAACTATTTCTGAACGTGAACCTGGTTTTTTACTTATGTTACGCGGCTCTGAAGTACCTGCATTCGGGAGTCGTTACAACCTTAATCGATTAAGTGACAATAAGCGAGAATTTGAACTTGAACTTGACGATAGTGTTAATGTACAGGGTAAACGATAATAATAATAACAATAATAATACATTTTATTTATGGGCGCCTTATACCAAAGTCTCAAGGACACCTTACAGAGTTTAACAAGTAAGAAACATATAATCGGAGTAAAATAAATTATAAAGACATCACCAGTACACAGATTAAAGACAGAATTCGATCCAAAGACACCCAACAAAATCAGAAACACAATGTGAAGAGAGAGCAGCGGCAGCTAAACAGCGCCAGCGTCCGCTCTCCCTTCCGACCGCCATCTTGGACACAGACTAAAATAGACACTACATACAAAAATCATCCCCCCACAATGGTTACCACTGTGGGGGAAGGCACAATGTCCAGTCCCCATCTCCAGTTCTCCCACAGTCAGGCCTATTGAGGCCTCCGCTATTGCCTCTACGGAGGCCCGATGTTCCTGGCCGTTCTCGCCGGGTGCTGGTGCCCCGGCGTCAGGAGAGTCCTCTCAGCGGCTGGGCCACCTGGAACGGCGGCTTCCATTGCCGTAGACCGCAGCTTCCGAAGCCGACAAGGCCGCGCCGGTTTGGAGCTCCCAGGCACCCGATGTTGAAGTCGGCGCCGCCCGCTCCGCTCCGCAGACCCGCAGCCCGGAGGTGTTGAGCTCGGCGGTCACAGCTCACCGGAGCTCCAGCGCGTCGATCCAGCGCGGCGACCCAGGCAAGGCATCGCCCGCTCCGCTCCGCTCCGCTCCGCTCCGCGATAGCGCTCCAGCGCTGTGCCGCCACCGAAGCTGAAGGTGCTGGGCGGTCCCCGCCAGGAAACGGCGCTCCACGCCCGCTGGTAGGCCACGAGGACGGGTCGACGGGGCAGCCCGGAGAAAAAGCTGCCTCACCGACCAGGTAGGGACCCCCTTGCCCCTGCATTAAAAGTCTAGTTCCCCTACAGACAGCAAACAAGACTAACTAAAACTACAAAAATAAAAAGTGAATTAAACGGACGGCTGCTGATTAGCAGCCGTTCACCAAGATGGCTACTCCTCGAGTGCTCGAGGATCAGCGCGGACTCGGTGCCTGTTTCTACGCTGCGTCTCAGATCAGTTAAGTTTATTGTCACGTGTACCGAGGTACATTGAAAAACATTTGTAGCATGCCAACCAGTTAGCGCAAAGACAGTATATGATTCCAATTGAGCTATTTACAGTGTACAGAATATGATAAGGGATGACGTTTAATGCAGGATAAAGCCAGTGATGTCCGATCAATGATAGTCCCCGGGTCACTAATGAGGTAGATAATAGTTCAGGACTGCTCTTTAGTTGTGGTAGGATGATTCAGTTGCTAATAACAGCTGGGAAGACGCTGTCCCTGAATCTGTAGGTGTGCGTGTTCACACTTCTATACGTTTTTCCCGATGGGAGAGCGGAGAAGAGGGAGTGACCAGGGTGTGACTCCTCCTTCAATATGCTGCTGGCCTTGCCGAGGCAGCGTGAGGTATAAATGGAGACAATGGAAGGCAGGTTGGTTTGTGTAAGTGTCTGGGCTGCATCCACAACTCTGCAATTTCTTGCGGTCTTGGATGGAACTGTTCCCAAACCGTGCTGTGATGCATCCCGGTGCAATGTTTTCTATGTTGCACCTGTAGAAGTTGGTGAGGGGTGTTGGGAACATAAACCCTCAACTAAACTAGTGGGAACGGGTGATCGATGGTCGGCGTGCCCTCGACGGGCCGAAGGGCCAGTTCCATTGCTGTATCTCCAAACTAAATGCACAAAAACAGTATCATTACCTTGGCAACCCAATGCAAGTCGACGTCAACATCATATTTAATGAATGTTGTCATTCAAACACACGGGAAACTATTTGAAATAATGTGTGTACATAATGCCAGAAGTATCATTTCCCCTAATGTGAGAGATCTGAATTATTTTCTAACCTTGCTTACCAGCTTTGTGTTATTTTGGATGAAGCATTTTTTGTCAATAAATAGAACGATGGAGGTGACTAAGTCATTATTTCAACGAATAATTAGGCGGGGTAGCATCAATATCGAGCGGAGGGATCTAGGAGCGCCGCAGGATCATAGTCCCCTGAAAGTGACGTCAGTGGTAGACAGGTAGTGTTGTCGAGGGGTAGAGTTACTGGCTCACAGCGCCAAAGGCCGGGTTTCAATCTTGACTACGGGTGCTGTCTGTAGAGAGTTTGAACGTTCTCCCCGTGACCTGCGTGGGTTTTCTCCGGGTGCTCCAGTTTCCTCCCACACTCCAAAGATGTGTTGGTTTGCCAGTAAAATTGTAAATTGTCGCTAGCATGTACAAAAGTGCTCGTGTATGGGGTGATCTCTTGTCGGCGCGGACTCGGTGGGTCAAAGGGAATATTTCCACAATGTATCCCTAAACTAAAGTAGTGTGAACGGGCGATCAGTGGTCGGCACTGACCCGCTGGGCCGAGGGGCCTGTTTTCACACGGTATCCCTAAACAAAACTAATGTGAACGGGTGATCGATGCTCGGCGTGGAATTGATGGGCCGAAGGACCTGTTTTCACACTGTATCCCTAAACCAAACTAGTGTGAGCGGGTGATCGATGGTCGGCGTGGAATCGATGGGCCGAAGCACCTGTTTCCAAGCTTAGCTCTCCCTTTTCTCTCTCCCCCTACACTCTCCCTCCCTTCTCTCTCTCTCCACCTCTCTCCCCCTTCTCGCTCTCCTCCGACTCCACCCTCGGGAGCGTCCCACAGTTACTGACAGCGATGCACCGCCACCGGACCCCAACCCCCACACCAGTGTGATCCCCCCCCTCCGACTCCCGGACCCTGACACCCACACCGGGTGATTCACACCCCCCCCCCCACCGCGGTGACAGACTTTATTTATTACCATCTCGCTGCTTGCGGAACGCACCCAAGCTCCCACGCACAAAACAGGCAGCATCTCTGGAGAGAAGGAATGGGTGACGTTTCGTGCCGAGACCATTCTTCAGAGTGCGTCAGAAAGGTCTCGACTCGAAACGCCACCCATTCCTTCTCTCTAGAGATCCTGTGGGTGTCAGGGTTCGGGGTCGGATGGGGGGGGAATCACCCTGCTGTGGGGGTTGGGGTCCGATGGTGGTGTATCGCGGTCAGTGACTGTGGGACGCTCCCGCGGGTGGAGACGGGGGGGAGAGAAGGGGGAGAGAAGGGGAGAGAGAGAAGGCAGAGAGAGGGGGGAGAGAGAGAAGGGGGAGAGAGAGAAGGGGTAGAGAGAAGGGAGAGAGAGGGGGAGAGAGGAGGGGAAGAGAGAGGAGGAGAGAGAGAAGAGTGGAGAGAGAGGAGGAGAGAGAGAAGTTGGGAGAGAGAGGAGGAGAGAGAAGAGGGGTGAGAGAGGAGGAGAGAGGGGGAGAGAGAGCGAAGGGGGAGAGAGAGAGGGGAGAGAGAGAAGAGGGGAGAGAGAAGGGGGAGACGGGAGCGTGGGGTTCGTTTTCCCACACAAGCCATAGGTGACTGGGCAATCTGAACCCGAGCACCAAGTTCAAAGCGGCCGAAGGTGCGCATCCCTCGGGACAGCCCGCACTCTCCCACGGCCACCCTCCGCGGGCTGTGGGTCGGGTGGAGCGGAGGTTTGGGACAATGTTCATGCCTTCACAGTGATGTGATGGACGCGGGGGTCTGGACCAATCGCTGAGAAATCCCGCCCCCCGACAACGTCATGTCCGTTATTGGACGTTTCTGTTGAGCGGCAGCCGGTCCTTTGGCTTGTAGGCGACGCCGCCTTTCGGGTAGGTGGCGTTTCGACAGGGCGGCCATTCGGTAAGTTTGCTTTTAGGCGACGCAGCATTTCGGCTCGTTGGGTTTTAGGCGTCCCGCCCTTTCAGTTAGTTTGCATTTAGGCGTCCCATCCTTTCGGTTAGTAGACGTTTCGTCTTCGGATTCTTTCGGTTTATAGGCGTTTCGGCGTCGTTTCCATTCTGTTCTTTGGCTTCGACTTCTTTGCTTCGGGTTCTTGTCTGTCGGCGCCACGTCCGGGTACCGTGGAGCCAAACAATAGACAGAGAGCCATATAGTCCCAGAGTCATACAGCGTGGAAGCAGGTCCTTCGGCCCATCTTATCCACATCGACCAACAAGCCCCATCCACAGTAGAATTAGGCCATTTGGACCATCAAATCCGCCATTCAATCATCTCTTCCTCCTAACCCCATTCTCCTGCCTTCTCCCCAGAACCTCTTACATTTGTGCCAATCAAGAATCGTTCTATCTCTGTCTTAAAAATATCCATTGACTTGGACTACATTGCATGCTGTGGCAGATAATTCCACAGATTCACCCTCTGACTAACGAAATTTCACCTCATCACCTTACTAAAAGAGCATCCATTAATCTGAGGCTATATAGTCCAGGACTCTCCCACTAGAGGAAACATCGTCTCTACATACACTCCATCCAAGCCTTTCACTATTCTCTAGGTTTCAATAAGGTCCCCCCTCATTCTTCTAAACTCCATCAAGTACAGCCCTGTGCAGACAAACGCTCATAGGTTAACCTAATAATTCCTGTGATCATTACTGTAAACCTCCTCAGCTTCAAAGAATTCCAGCAAATTTATCAAGCAAGACCGCCCCTTCACAAAGCAATGCTGACTTCGGCCTATTTTATCGTGAACTTCTAAGTAACCATATTACCATATAACCATATAACCATTACAGCACGGAAACAGGCCATCTCGGCCCTTCAAGTCCGTGCCGAACATTTAAAAAAAATGTTTTTAATTTAAATTTTTTTTTAAAATAAATACTTCCCCCTAGTCCCATCTACCTGCACTCAGACCATAACCCTCCATTCCTTTCCCGTCCATATACCCATCCAATCTATTTTTAAAGGATACAATCGAACCAGCCTCCACCACTTCCACTGGAAGCTCATTCCACACAGCTACCACTCTCTGAGTAAAGAAGTTCCCCCTAATGTTACCCCTAAACTTATGTCCCTTAATTCTCAAGTCATGTCCCCTTGTTTGAATCTTCCCTACTCTCAATGGAAAAAGCTTATCCACGTCAACTCTGTCTAACCCGCTCATAATTTTAAAGACCTCTATCAAGTCCCCTCTTAACCTTCTGCGCTCCAAAGAATAAAGACCTAACTTGTTCAACCTTTCTCTGTAACTTAGTTGATGGAACCCAGGCAACATTCTAGTAAATCTCCTCTGTACTCTCTCTATTTTGTTGACATCCTTCCGATAATTAGGCGACCAAAATTGTACGCCATACTCCAGAATTGGCCTCACCAATGCCTTGTACAATTTTAACATTACATCCCAACTTCTATATTCAATGCACTGATTTATAAAGGCCAGCACACCAAAAGCTTTCTTTACCACCCTATCTACATGCGATTCCACTTTCAGGGAACTATGCACAGTTATTCCTAGATCCCTCTGTTCAACTGCATTCCTCAATTCCCTACCATTTACCATGTATTGGTAGGGAATCTCTTGTGTCAAGTACTCTGTAACCATCGAGGTCAGACTATAGTTCAGACTGAAGATGGACACAAAAAGCTGGAGTAACTCAGCCGGACATGCAGCATCTCTGGAGAGAATGAATGGGTGACGTTTCGCGTCCAGACTGAAGAAGGGTCTCGACCTGTAACGTCACTCATTCCTTCTATCCAGAGATGCTGCCTGTCCCGCTGAGTTACTCCCGCTTTTTATGTTTATGTTCGGTTTAAACCAACATCTGCAGTTCCTTCTTACGCTTCCTTCCTGTGCAGCGGGGTAATATTGGCATTTTTTCAATCATCTGGGACCTCTCTTGTGTCAAGTGTTTCTTGAAATATCACTGTCAATGCCTCCACAATCTCTAAAGCCACTTCTTTCAGAACCCCATCCGACCCAGGGGACATCCACCTTCACCTTTTTGACTTCCTAAGCATCTTCTCCATAGTAATAGTCACGCCACTAATTTCCACACCCTGACTCTCTTGAATTTCAGGCACGTTGTTGGTGTCTTCCACTGTGAAGACTGATGCAAAAAAATATTCAACTCCTCTGCATTTCTTTATTCCCCATTGTCAATTCTCGTGCATCAATCTTCAGCGGTCCAATGTCCACTCTTGCCTCTTTCTTACACTTCATTTAACCGAAGAAACTCTTGCTATCCTCTTTTATAATATTGGCTATCCTACCTTCGTATTTCATCTCTTCTCACCGTATTGCCTTTTTAGTTACCTCCTGTTGTTCTTTAAAAGCTTCCCAATCCTCTGGCTTCCCACTAATCATTACTACTGTGTTCTGCGCCTTCTCTTTTAGTTTTATATGCTGCCATTGACTTCGCTAGTCAGACATGGTCGTCTCTTTCTCCACCTCTGTACGATCAGTACCTGCACTCCTAGATCCCTCTGCTCTACAACACTCCCTGCCTGCCTGTGATGCCACTTTCAGGGAACTGTGTACCTGCATTTCAAGATCCCTCTGCTCTACAACACTCCGTCTTCCTGTGATGCCACTTTCAAGAAAGTATGTAGGTGCACTCCAATAGCCCATTATTCTACATTTGCGATGTTTCCGTGGTTAGTTTTTGGTTGAAAGAATGACATACACTTCACCTTCATTTTGTTTATTGAAAAATTTGCTTCATCCCAAATAATACAAAGCTGGTAAACAAGGTTAGAAATAATTCAGGTCTCATACGGAAGGG
Source organism: Malacoraja senta (assembly GCA_038087875.1). Taxonomy (NCBI): domain Eukaryota; kingdom Metazoa; phylum Chordata; class Chondrichthyes; order Rajiformes; family Rajidae; genus Malacoraja; species Malacoraja senta. Next base: position 281,717 of record JAXLNO010003845.1, read on the forward strand.
GAAACGATTAATGCGGCATTTCGTTAATCAAACGATTAACACAGGTTATTTCTAAGGGATTCCGAAGTGAGTACGAATTCAATAAAATGCCCCATGTATCTTGAATTGCATTGGGTTCACAAGGTCACGATTTTGTTCTGTATGTTTAGTTTAGGGACAATTTACAAAAGCCAATTTGCCTACAAACCTGTACGCCCTTGGACTGTGGAATAAAATCAGAACACCCAGTGCAACGCCACGCAGTCACAGGGAGAACGTACAGAATGCATACAGACAGCACCCGAGGTCAGCATTGAACCCGCATCTCTGGCGCTATGAAGCAGCAGCTCTACCGCTGCGCCACCGTGCCACTCTAAGTCAAATTCATAAACAGCCTTCATTCCGATATGAGATATATCGCGCCCAAATACATCGAGCTGCATTAGACATCGCAAGGTTACGATCGTGTTCTTCTTGTTACGCTGCTCAACTTCATGAACAGTCCATTACTCTGGTTCGGACACACAGTGCTGAGTTACTCGGTGGGAACCCGATGAGTTACCCCAGTGTCCTTTTGTGTGAGCCAGCATCTGCGGGTCGTTGTGTCCTCATTATGTTATGATCGTTAAGATATTCGATGCTTTGTCCAGCTTTGGAATCTTTCTGTTCATTATCTTCATTGTGCGCCCATCTGAAAACCATAAGAAACCTGTTGAAACCTGGAGATGGGTGGATGTTTCTGGATATTGGTTAAAGACATTGAATAGGGCAGGTTTAGAGGGACATGAGCCAAACTCAGGCAGGTTGGACTAATGTAGATGGGGCCTGTAGGTCGTCGTGGGCAAATTGGGCCGAAGGGTCTCCATTTCTATTCCCCCCTCTCTTTGTCTCCCCTATTCTCTCAATCTCCCTCTCTTACAGTTTACTCTCTCTCTCTCTCTGTCTCTCTCTCTCTCTCTCTCTCTCTCTCTCTCTCTCTCTCTCTCTCTCTCTCTCTCTCTCTCTCTCTCTCTCTCTCTCTCATCTCTCTCTCTCTCTCTCTCTCTCTCTCTCTCTCTCTCTCTCTCTCTCTTCAATTTCAATTTTAAAAACTTTATTGGCATGATAAGAAATACATTGTTATATTGCCAAAGTATAAAACATGACATACATATTTAAAATGCATAAGTATAAATACAGGTATACAGTGCATGGATAGATATGTCCCTGTACATAAACTCGCAAGAGGCCTATAGCCCTTTATTGATTGCTACACGTTCTTGCAGCTGTAAGCAGTACAACAGGATAGCATGTTCAGCAATTCAATATTAATTTCCTAGTGTCATTTTGTGTCCATCGTGAGTTTAAACCGACATCTGCACATCCTGCTTATACATAATGCTCTAAATGCGTCCTAACTAATCTTATAGAACTGTAACAGGACCTCCCAACGACTATACCCAATAGTCTGACTGATGGCCACTGCGCCAAAAGCCTTTTTGACCACCCTATCTACCAGTGACCCAATTTCAAGTAACGACGTACCCATACTCCTGCTCTACAACATTCCATGTCTACCTGTCACACAGGGAAATATGTACCTGCTCTTCCAGATCTCTCTGTTCCCCCAGACTCCACAAAGCCCTACCATTCATGTGTGAGTCCTGCACCTGTAGGTCTTTACAAAACGCAACACCTCACATTACTCTGTATTAAATTCCATCAACCATTCCTCAGCCCACCTGCCCAAGAGATCAAGAACAAGCTGCAGCTTTTGAGGACCAGCTTGACTATCTACAAAACGACCCACTTTTACAGTGGATCAGATAATGATCGCGCAATTTTGGACCCCATATCAGAGGAAGAATGTGCTGGCGTTGGAGAGGGTCCAGAGGAGTTTTACCAGAATGGTCCCGGGAATGAGTTGGTTAACTTATGATGAGCGTTGATGGCGCCTGGCCTCTACTCGCTGGAATTTAGAAGGATGAATGGGAACCTTATTGAAATTTACTGAATAGTAAAAGGTCTGGATGGAGTGGATGTGGAGAGGATGTTTCCACCGGAACCGGTGGTCATACTCTCTGAATGAAATGATGTTCATTTCAGAAGAAGATAAGGAGGAATTTCTTTAGTCAGAGGATGGTGAATCTGTGGAATTTATTGCCACAGAACCAAGTCAATGGATATTTTAAGATTAGTTTATTTAGAGATATAGCGCGCAAACGCGATCCCCGCACACTAATGCTATCCTACACACACAAGGTCAATTTACATTTATACCAAGCCAATTATCCTAGAAACCTCTACGTCTTTGGAGTTGTGGGAGGAAAGCGAAGATCGCGGAGAAAACCCACGCGGTCACGGGGAAAACGTCCAAACTCCATTCAGACAGCACCCGTAGTACGGATCGAACCCGCGTCTCTGGCGGTTCAGCACTGTAAAAGGCAGCAACATACAGCTGCGCTACCGCGCCGCCCTTTTCACGCAGAGTTAGTTAGATTCTTGATTAGTACGAGTGTCAGGGGTTATGGGGAGAAGAAAGGATAATGGGGTTAGGAGGGAGAAATAGATCAGCTATGATTGAATGGCGGTGTAGACTTGACGGGCCAAATGGCATAAATCTGCCCCTATCACGTATGAACTTATGAACCCACATGGCAATAATCTAAACTACATAAACTATACCGGGAGATAAGTATGTTTAAATGTCTCCAGCAATATAAAATAACCTTTGTTCTCAGCTTACTGGCAATGACGGCAGTAAACTAACTGGACTTTGTATTTTCTCCTCATATCATTTTTATGCAGTGTTTGATGTTCCCTCTTCTGGAAGGTGTAATAAATATCACAAAGATAAACTCACCTGATTTCTCTTTGCAGCCCGCAATTCTGTACAAGAGCCTGCAGTTTTTCGGCCGTGAATTCATTCCTTTTTTCCGTTTCCTGATCGCAATTGCTCAGATCCAACAGCGTCAGTGAATGATTGGTTTGAACGACGGAGAATAGATTTTCTAAGCAGTCGTCTGTAAGTTGGTTGGATTTTAGCCTGCGTTTGAGCGAGAGGAAGATTTATGAAATGTACACATATTTTTCCCGGCTTTTATCAGGCAAATGAACCGACAACTAGACAGCAGTCCTGGCCACGCAACTACCTCATTGGAGAACCCCGGACCTTCTTCAATCGGACTTTACTGGCTTTATCTTGCACAACATGTTATTCAGGTTATTCCCTTTAAGATAGATTAGACATGATTGAACGGCGTAGTAGACGATGGGCAGAATGCCCTTATTCTGCCTCTATACATTATGAACTTATAAGACCTGCAGGTTTGTAATTTAATTGTCGTCGGTAAAATTGTAAATTGTCCCTCGTGTGGAGGATTATGCAAATATACGGGATGCTCGCTGGTCGGCGCTGACACTGCGGGCCGAAGGGCCTGTTTCTGTACTGTAACTCTAAACTAAACTAGTGTGAATGGGTGATCTCTAAATGGAACTAGAGAGAACGGGTGATCGATGGTCGGCGTGGAAGGTTAGATCCCATGGGATCCAAGGTCCATTACCGTTTGTCAGCTATTCCAATTAATTGGATGAGAACGTACATGGCAAGGTTGGCAAGTTTGTGGATGACACAAAGGTGGGTGGTGTTGTAGATAGCGAAGTTGCCAAAATTGCAGCAGGATCTTGATCGGTTGGGCAGGTGGTCTGAGGAATGGTTGATGGAATACAGAGAAATGTGAGATGTTGCAATTGGGGAAATCTAATATAGGCAGAATCTACACAGTGAATGGTGCGGCTGTGGAGAGTGTTGCAAGAAAAGTGGGATCTAGGAGTGCAGGTACATACTCCCTGAACATTATTTCACGGGGAGATAGGGAGTGTTGTAGAGCAGAGGAACCTAGAAGAGCAGGTGCATGGTTCCGTACCTATCCGTGCTCTCCAGCGATGCTGCCTGACCCATTGAGATACGCCAGCACTTTGTACCTGTCCACGTTCTCTAACGATGCTGCCTGACCCTCTGACTCACTCCAGCACTTTGCACCTTTCCATGTTCTCCAGAGATGCTGCCTGACCCGCTGAGTTACTCCAGCACTTTGTACCTGTCCACGTTCTCCACGGAGATGCTGCCTGCCCCGCTGAGATACTGCAGCAGTTTGTGTATATCCTTATCCGCTAGATCTCCTTGGATCCCATTTCCTTTATTCATGATTTCACAAGTTCAATCAATTACCTGAGCTCTTTGCACTTGTAGAACACGGGAGATAGATATCGAATTCCCTCCTGTTTTATGCCGCATGAGCTGAGATCCAGTTCCTCAATGGGTCCACAGCAGATCAATGTATTCGATAAAACCACACAGTCGAACGTGTTGAGGGAACATTGATTGAATGTTATGGTCCTCATAGGTTCCAATGCCTCGGTGGTCAACTGAGCGTCTCCGAATTCAAACAAGCAGTGCAGTATGTTCAAAAACTTGCCTTGGGTCATCTTTCCGGTCAAGTTGGCATGGCGCGTTTTCACACTTTCTTTAATCCAGTCGGCGATGGAAGAGGGGGCGTCGGGCGAAATCGAGCCCAATACTCTCTCCAGCCAATTGGTTGATCTCCGTGAGGAGAGGCCCACCAGAAACCTGGAGAAGATGTTGAATCTATCATCTGTCACCGTGTAAGCTTCATTTAACAAACGTTTTAGTGAAGTTGCTGGGGTGTTTCTACTTTTAGCAAGGGCAGCAACAAAGTTCTGGAGACCAGGGTACGTGAATTTATAATCAATCCCACGCTCATCTTTGCCTGGGATCTCCATCATGAATGCAGAGATGAATTTGGGAAGACAGCGATTCACTTCACTTAAAGACTGTGCTTGAAATGAAAACGTTTTCTGCATGATTTTCTTGTACGCCGCTTCACCCAAATGCAGCAAACTCTGCCGAAAGGTTTGTTCATCAAATCCACAGATTCTCATGATGATTGTAAGGTAGACGGAGAGCACCCGAGTGTGGGCCATGGTCAACATTGGATTTTCTCCAACTAGTGACCACTCGGGCAAAGAGGCGAGAACGGAGCAGAACAGAGGGTTGGTGTACAACGTACATAATGTGTCACTTGCTTTAAGAAGTTGCACGAACTGTTCGGGTCTCTCCTTATCTCCAACGTAACGGTGGAAATATTCTTCGACTTTCTCCAGGGTAAATCCTGTGAGATGGAAGGTTGACGTTGCATGTATCTCATGCAGAGCCTCAATTCTCCATGGGCGTGTGGTGATCAGCAAGGAGCATCCTTTGACCAACCTACCCTGAATGAGTGAGGTCAGGATGTCAGGCACATATCCATAGGAATGAGGATAGATGCATTGGCCAGGTAGACCATCATTTCCGTCAACATCTGCGAAGTAACTTTGCTCAAATTGGTCCATGTCATCAAGGATGAACAAAATGGTTTTAGGGTCCTTCCAAAAATCTTCCAGACACGTTACCAGATGAGGATACGCTTCAATGACCAGGGTGTTTAAGTTTGTCACATATTTGATCGCATTTAAGATCTGAAACTTGAAAGAAAATATATATTTGAACTCCTTATATTTATTCTTGGTGGCCCAATCATGGATTATCTTCTGTATCAGGGTGCTTTTTCCAATCCCGGCAATGCCACACACGAAGGTGGTGGAGGTCTCGTCTGTCTCAGCGTTGTTGCGTTTGAGTAGTTGATGTGGTTCCACATCTTCATCGGTTTCCCTTTCATTCCCAAGGGGCATTCCCTTTGGTGGTGCTCCAATAATCCTCAGGTCAGTGTAGAAGTCTTGAAACAAGCGTTTCCCGGCCCTTTGCCCGCCTCCTGCGTGCACAACTTTCAGATTCTTACTCCAATTTCGTAGGAAGTGTCGATGGCGAATTTGCGCTTCTTGAGTACCTAATAAGAGAAACAATTAGGGATTCGTTCAACGTAGAGACATACAGCGTGAAAACTGGCTCTTCGTCCCAACTAGCCCACACGGACCACCATGCCCCATCAATCACTAGTCCCACCTTCCCGCGTTTGGCCCATATCCCCCTAAACTTATCCCATCTATGTGCCTATAGAAATGTATAGTTTAGTTTAGTTTAGTTTAGATACGTGTATTTTAGTTTAGTTTCGTTTAGTTTAGATACGTTTAGTTTAAATGAGTCGACTTTAGGGATACAGTGTGGAATTAGTCTCTTTGACCCATCGAGCCCACGCGGACCAGCGATCCCCGTACACCAATACTATCCTACACACCCTGCGGACAATTTACACATTTACTAAGCCAAGTAACCTACAGATGTGTACGTCTTTGGAGTGTGCGGGGGAACGGGAGCATCCGGAGAAACCCCACACAGGTCTTGGTAAAGACTTACACACAGCATCTGTAGTCAGGATCAAAGTCGGGTCTCTGGCTCTGTAAAGATGCATCTCTCCCGCTGTACCAACGTTTCTTAACGTTGTGATAGTACCTGCCTCAATTACCTCCTCCGGCAGCTAGTTCCATACGCCCACCAAGCTTTGTGTGAAAACGTTATCCGTCATATTTCTAATCATGGAATCATAGAATCACACAGCGTGGAAACTTACCCTTCTGCCCAACCTACCTACGCCGACTAACATGTCCCATCTAGTTCCACCTCCCACAGTTTGCACCAAATCCTTCAAAACCTGTCCTATCCATGTACCTGTCTAAATGTTTCTTAAACATTGCGATGTTCCCTGCCACAACTACCCCCTCTGGCAGCTCGTTCCATACACTATTTGTACAAATACATTGCCCTTCTGGTTCCTCTGAAATCTTCCACCTTCAACTGTGCAATGCCCGATCTTTTCCTCTCATGATTTTATACACCTCTATAGAATCACCCCTCATTCTCCTGCGCACCAGGGAATAGAGTCCCAGCCTGCTCAAACTCTCCCTGTAGCTCAGATACATTTGATAAAGTGAGGTTATTCACTTTGGTGTCAAGAAAAGGAGAGCTGCAACGAGACCTGTGGGGTGCTTGTACATCAGTCACTGAAAGTAAGCATGCAGGAACAGCAACCAGAGAAGAAAGGTAATGGCATGTTGGATACATAGATACATAGAAAATAGGTGCAGCAGTAGGCCATTCGGCCCTTCGAGCCTGCACCGCCATTCAATATGATCATGGCTGATCATCCAACTCAGTATCCCGTACCTGCCTTCTCTCCATACCCCCTGATCCCCTTAGCCACAAGGGCCACATCTAACTCCCTCTTAAATATAGCCAATGAACTGGCCTCAACTACCCTCTGTGGCAGAGAGTTCCAGAGATTCACCACTCTCTGTGTGAAAACGTTTTTCCTCATCTCGGTCTTAAAGGATTTCCCCCTTATCCTTAAGCTGTGAGCCCTTGTCCTGGACTTCCCCAACATCGGGAACAATCTTCCTGCATCTAGCCTGTCCAACCCCATAAGAACTTTGTACGTTTCTATAAGATCCCCTCTCAATCTCCTAAATTCTAGGCCTTCATTGCGAGAGAATTTGAGTTTAGGAGCAAGGAGGTCCTACTGCATTTGAACAGGGCCCTGTTGAGACCGTACCCAGAGTATTGTGTGCAATTTTTGTCTACTAATGTGAGGAAGGTCATAATTGCTATTGAGGGAGTGCAGCATAGTTTCACCAGGTTAATTCCGGGGATGGCGAGACGGACACATGATGAAAGAATGGGTCGACTGAGCTTGTATTCACTGGAATTTCGAAGGATGAGAGGGGCCTTATAGAAACATAGAACATTCTTAAAGGATTGGATAGGCGAGATGCAGGAACAACTTTCCTGATGTTGGGGGAGTCCAGAATCAGGGATCACGGATTAAGCATAAGGACTTTGCCATTTAGGACTGAGGTGCGGAAAAACGTCTTCCCCCAGAGAGTTCTGAATCTGTGGAATTCTCTGCCACAGATGGCATTGGAGGCCTATTCACTGGACATTTTCACGAGAGAGTTAGATTTCACTCTTAGTTTTAAAGGAATCGAGTGATATGGGGAAATGGGAACGGGGTACTGATTTTAGATAATCAGCCATGATAATATTGAATGGCGGTGCTGACTCGAAGGGCCGAATAGCTCCTGCAACTTTTTTAATGTTTCTATGCTCCATGTTTCTGGACCGTCTATCCTGGCAACATTCTCTTCTCTGCACCCTTTCAAACAGGACAACATATTTCCTGTAACATGGTGCCCAGAACTGAACACGATACCATAAACGTGGCCTCAGAAACATCTTGAACAGCTGCAATATGATCGCCAACTTCTAAATTAAATATTCTCACTGATGATGGTCAATATGCCAATAGCCTTTTTGTCCTCCCTATCCACCTGTGACCACTTTTTAGGAACTATAAACTTGCATTTCTACGATCCCTCCGCTCTACAAAGCTCCTTGTTCATCTGTGAAACCACTTTCCAGGAATTCTTCACCTGCGTTTCTAGAATTCCTCTGCTCCATAACACTCCCCATAGCCCTACAATCCACTATGTAGGTACTGCTCATGTTAGACTTTCCAAAAATCAGCACCCCACTTTTCCCTATATTAAATTCCATGAATGTTCCAAGGTCAGTCTATTGTCACATATTCCAATTAAGGTACAGTGGAATTTGAGTTACCATTCCCATATACATATTCAATTGCAAAATTTACTGGCAGGGACCCGGAGAGTGGTGTACAGCAGAGGGATCTAAGAGCTATCTAAGGTACATCGTTCCCTGAAGTTGGGGTCACAGGTAGACAGGGAGTGTCGAGGAGCAGATCTAGAACTGCAGGTACATAGTTCATTGAAAGTGGTGTCAAAGATGCTGCCTCACCCGCAGAATTTCTGCAGCAGTTTTGTCTATAACCACAGATATACAGGGTGTGTTGTAGAGCAGAGCGATCTAGGAGTACCGGTATAAAGTTCCCTGAAAGTGGAGTCACATGGAGATAGGTTGGTCAAGAAGACGTTCGGTACATAGGACTTAATCTATCATCGGCTCTGACCTTCATTCCATCGAGGGGATCTATCGCAGTCGCTGCCTCAAAAAGGCTGGTAATATCATCCAGGACCCACACCATCCTGGCCACACACTCATCTCCCCGCTACCTTCAGGTAGAAGGTACAGGAGCCTGAAGACTACAACGACCAGGTTCAGGAATAGCTCCTCCCCCACAGCTATCAGGCTATTAAACTTGGCTCGGACAAAACTCTGAACATTAATAGCCCATTATCTGTTATTTGCACTTCATCAGTTTATTTATTCATGTGTGTATTTCCGTATATAATGGTATATGGACACACTGATCTGTTTTGTAGTCAATGCCTACTATGTTCTGTTGTGCTGAAGCAAAGCAAGAATTTCATCGTCCTGTCAGGGACACATGACAATAAATTCTCTTGACTTGACTCTCTAATCTGTCAGGACCATTGATGTTGGAACATTACCTTGCAGTTGTACAGCTCGTTCCACACTACTATCACCCTTTGTACAATAAAGGTGCCCCTCCGGTTCCTATTGACCGCCCCCACCCACCCTCACCTTAAACGTATGTACTCTCGCTCGATTCCCTTACTCTGGGAGTTAAATTCTTTGTGCGTCTACTCGATTTGTCCCTCTCATGATTGTGTACACCTCTATATGATCACCCCTCATCCTCCTGCACTCAAATTAATTGATTCCTAGGCTACTAACCGTAACCCTGTTGCTCAGGCACTCGAGACCCGACAACATCCTTGTAAATCTTCTCTGCACCCTTTCCAACTTGACAGCATCTTACCTATAACTGAACTGGTGCCTAAAACTGAACAAAATACTCTAAATTCGGCCTCACAAACATCTTTTACAACTGCAACATGACCTCCCAACTTACATACTCAATACTGACTGATGGTCAATTTTGCTCCAATGACTTATGAACTCAAGACATTGACTCTCCCACTCGTGGAAACACCTGAAACTGTTTCCCCAGAAACATACCTTCCCCTCGCGCAATTTTTAACAGCGAAATCAAAGATTGATGGATCTTCCGCGTTTCGGCAAGAGCATTCCAAATTATTCTGCATCCCGACGTGTTTCCGTTCAACACAGCTTCCAAAAGCCGTTGAGAAGCCTCAGGTATCCGATTGGTTTTAGACAGCGATATGATCTCCTGTGAAAGGAAATGTAACACATTTAGATATATTTGAAAGGAAGTGCTAGAGTAACTCAGCGGGTCAGGCAGCATCTCTGGAGAACATGGACGGGTACAAAGTGCTGGAGTAACTCAGCGGGTCAGGCAGCATCTCTGGAGAACATGGAGAGGTACAAAGTGCTGGAGTAACTCAGCAGGCCAGGCAGCATCTCTGGAGAACATGGACAGGTGCTGGAGTAACTCAGCTAGTCAGGCAGCATCTCTGGAGAACATGGACAGGTACAAAGTGCTAGAGTAACTCAGTGGGTCAGGCAGCATCTCTGGAGAACGCGGATAGTGACCTTTCGGGTCGCGACCCTTCTTCATACAGATTGTGGAAGAGGGGTGGGATTGAAAGTTGGAGGGGAGGTTGGTTTGCATGATGGTCTGCGCTACGACCACAACCATTTGCGATTGTTTGTGATCTTGCATGGAGCTGTGCCCAAATCGTACTGCGATGCATCTCAATAAAGGTCAGGAAGGTCAGTGTGGGGACGGGAAGAGAACTTCCGGAAAATCCATCAGGCCTTGGCGGACTGAGCGCAGGTTGTCGGCGATGAGGAACAAGACGTTATCAGATTTGGAATTTATTCCTTCGAGCGCAGGAGGATGAAGGGTGATCGTTTGAGGGTGTATATCATCATGTGGGGTATATTTCGGGTAGACACACAGAGTCTCTTGCCCAGAGTAGGGGAATCGAGAACCCGAGGACAGAGATTTACGGTGATGGGCGAAAGACTTAATAGGAAACTAAAAAAACATAACTTTATTAAACCGAGGGTGGAGGGTGTACGGAACGAGCTGCCAGAGGAAGTATTTAAATCACGTACTATCGCATCATGTAAGAAACATATAGACAGGTATATGAATATGAAAGGTTTAGAAGAACATTGGCTAAAAGTTATCTGAATAACTGCAATACCTCATGATTAATTTCTGTAATCTCCTTTGCGTTAAAGAGGGATTCACTAATCTCTTTCACGACGTCTTTAATTGAGGTTTCCAGTTCTTTTCGATGGCTTTCCGTAACTGCCACCAGCTGGACATCAGTAGTTTTCGCCAATATTGCTAAAACTTAAAAACAAAACAGATGATCTATCAACGAAAGGAAGAGGATACATTAATGCATTATTTTCCAGCTGGCAATTGATAACCTTTAGGTTTTACACATTAGGGTTACTTCGTGGAAATATGCCCTTCGGCCCAACAAGTCCGCGCCGCCCAGCGATCACTCGATACATCAGCACTTTCCATTGCATGAAGGGCCTGTCCCACGGGCATGCGACTCCATGCGGCAATCGCCACCCAACCGCAAGCGGGGGCCGTGCGGGGGCCGCCCGGAGGTCGCGGGGCCGGTCCCACATCGATCGCCGGAGCCGTATGGAGTTGTGCGGAGCTGGTCCCGACATCGCGCGGGGCTACGAAAAACTGTCAGTTCAAAAATTCCGTGCGGCAACGGCCTGCTGCCCCGCAGCCGCCTCGATGCCGTGCGCACCGCCTCGCCGCCGTACGCACCGCCTCGACGGCACTCGACCTCCGCGCGGCCCCCACTTCCGATTTGGTAGCGCTTGCCGCATGTAGCCGCATGCTGGTGGGACCGGCCCTGTACGGGGATCACTCGACCTCGCCGCTTGCGGTTACGTCGCGCTTGCCGCATGGAGTCCCTGGTTAGGGACAACTTTCAGAAACTAATTATTAACCTACCTACAAACTGGTACCTCCTTGGGACATTGGAGGAACTGCAGCACCTGGGAAATACCACGCGGATCACAGAGAGAACTTACAAACTCTGTATGGACAGCAGGCGTGTTCAGGACCGAACCAGGGTATCTGGCACTGTGAGGCAGCAACTCTGCCGATGCGCCACTGTGCCACACAATGGGCAGTGATGGAGGCAGATACAATGGTGGTATTTAACAATTTAGGATGGCATAATAGCCCATGTACCTATGTGTGTGTGTATGTGTGTGTGTGTGTGTGTGTGTGTGTGTGTGTGTGTGTGTGTGTGTGTGTGTGTGTGTGCGTGTGTGTGTGCGTGCGTGTGTGTGTGTGTGTGTACATATTCTCAGATATGATCTGTATATGTGAGTATATGTATGTAGTCACACGCTGATTTTTATTTGTCGTTCATTATATTGTTTACAGATTTCACTGTTCTATCTGCAAACATATGATAATAAAATAATCTTGTCACTTGTCTCTCATGTACACATGGATCTATGAGTGCAGGAACATTGTTCCTTGAAGGTGGAGTCACAGGTAGAAAGGCTTTTGGTCCATCGGCCTTCATGAAGTAGATAATTGAGTGTTATCCGGACGACAGGTCGAACGACGAAACGCCGAAGCCAAGAAATGGAAGCCAAGATACCGAAAGTACATCACTCCGAAAAGTCGAACCCGAACGGACACCACGCCGCAAAGACAAAACACAGAACGTACATGATGTCGAAAAGCCGGCGAACAGACATAACGTCTCCGGGTCCGACACCTTGTCAGTCATCGACAAAGGTCAGCGATTGGTCCAGACCCCCGCGTCCATCACATAATTAGCCGGGGGGAGACTGGAGGGTGGGGGGGAGCTTGAACTTGCGTTTGTAAAATGGTGGCAGTGATTCCAAGCTGCTGCGATTGCCACAGAGGCAGTGATGTGCATCACTGTCCGAGGGGAGAAGGGATGGCGGGGGGGGGGGGGGGGGAGCTTGAGCTAACAATTGTAAAATGGTGGCAGTGACTCCAAGCTGCTGCGAATACCGCAGAGGCTTTTTGACGTCATGTTCGTTCCCCGTCTAATTTTAAGCCGAAAAACAATCTGACGCCAAACGCACATGAAGCCGAAATTAAAAATAGGTATGAACTGCTTTAAAACATGTATATTTGCTGCAAGAATTGTTGTACCTTGTTCCATTTTGAAATAGTTAAATTGTTGTACCGTGTGCGTCTCCGGGGACGGGATTGGTCCGACACCTTGTCAGTCATCGACAAAGGTCAGCGATTGATCCAGACCCCGGCGGCGTCCATCACATCACTGCCTCTGTGGCAATGGCAGCAGCTTGGTGTCACTGCCACCATTTTACAAACGCAAGCCCAAGTTCCCACCACCCTCCCGTCTCCCCCGGCCAGTGATGTGATGGACGCGGGGGTCTGGACCAATCGTTGACAAATTCTCGGACAAATCCCGTCCCCGGAGACGTATTGTCGGTTAGGCGGCCTTTCGACGTCATGACCGTTCTGCGTCTAGTGGTGTCCGTTCGGGTTCGTATCCTTTTGATGCGGGCTTGTATTCACTGGAATTTACAGGCTTGTATTTACAGAATTGTATTCACTGGAATACAAGTGGGCTTGTATTCACTAGAATTTACAAGGATGAGAGGGGATCTTATGGAAACGTACACAATTATAAAATGCCTGGACAAGCTAGATGCAGGAAATATTCCCTATGATGCGGGAGTACAGAACCAGGGCCACAGTCTAAGAATGAAGGGGAGGTCATTTAAAACTGAGATAAGATTAAAAAGACATCTTCACCCAGAGAGTTGTGAATTTGTGGAATTCCCTGCCACAGAGGGCAGTGGAGGCCAATTGACTGGATGAATTTAAAGGAGAGTTAGATAGAGCTCTAGGGTCTAGCGAAATCAAGGGATACGGGGAGAAGGCAGGAACGGGTTACTGATTGTGGATGATCAGCCATGATCACAATGAATGGCGGTGCATGCTCGTATGGCAAATGGCCCGCTCCTGCTCCTATTTTCTATGGGTTTTCTATATTTTCCTTATGACTACTCACAATTGTTTCGAGGCTTTCTTTTAAAAAGGCCATCTTCTAAAGGTGGACGTTGATCTTCATTCACCCGATGTGTTGGCACACGTTCTTCTTGGACGGGAAGGAATTGTGCAAACATTACTAGTGGAAAAAAACCAATCACCTACTCCAACCCCAACAGCACAGGATCTACAAGAACACTGGCCCGGACGAAGTGGCGCAGCGGTAGAGTTGCTACGACATAGCGCCAGAGACCCAGGTTCGATCCTGACCAGGGGTAATGTCGTTTTACAGTTTGTTCGTTCTCCCCGTGTCCGCGTCGGTTTTCCCCGGGTGCTCCGGTTTTCTCCCACAGTCTAAGAGTCTTAGAGCAGTACAGTGTAGAAACGGACCCTTCGGCTAGACATACCCAAGCCGCCCATCATGCCCCATCTACAAGTTTCCCACCTGCGCACATTTGATCCATATGCCTCTAAACCTGCCCTATCCATGTACCTGTCCCAATCTTTATTAAACGTGGTGATAGTCCGTGCCTCAACGACATCCTCTGGCAGCTCTTTCCATCCACGCACCACCCTTGATGTGATAAATGTTGCCCGTCAGGTTCCTAATAAATCCTTTCCCCATTGACATCTCACTCCAAAGACAGGCGGGTTTGTAGAATAATAGGCTTCCGTAAATTGAATATAATCACTAGTGTTTAGTCTCGTTTAGTTTAGAGATATAGCACGGAAACAGGCCCTTCGGCCCATCGAGCCCACATCCACCAGCGATCGGCGCACACTAACACTATCCTACACACACTCGCGGCAATTTACATTTATACCACGCTAATTAACGTACAAATGTGTACATATTTGGAGTGGCAACCGAAGATCTTGGAGAAAACCCACGCAGGTCATGGGGAGAATGTGCAATCTATGTACAAAGAACACCCACAGTCAGGGCGCTCCATCGACTCCTTCAAGACGAGACTTAAAACTCATCTTTACTCTCAAGCCTTTCTTGACGTCCTCTGAGGGAGGGCTATATGTATGTATGTATGTATGTACTAATGTATGTACTATGTATTTATCTATGAATCAATATTGTATAACGTTAGTACCTCCACCAATGTAAAGCACTTTGGCCAACGAGAGTAGTTTTTTAAATGTGCTGTAGAAATAAAAGTGACTTGACTTGACTTGACTTCTAGTCTTCGTAAATCTTATCTATACCCTTTCCAGGTTGACACAATCTTTCCTATAGCATGGTGCCCAGAACTGAACATAATACTCTCAATGCGGTCTTACCAACGTCTTATACAAACGGCAACATTACCTCCCAACTTCCATACTCTGACTGATGAAGGACAATGTGTCAAAAGGCTTTTTGACCACCTGATCTGCCTGCAACTACACCTTCATGGAACCATGCACATGCACTCTTAGATTCATCTGCTCTACAACACTCCCAGAGCCCCACCAGTCATTGTATGGATCCTGCCCATGTTCGACTTCCCAAAATGCCACACCTCACATGTCTGTGTATTAAATTCCATCAACCATTCCTCAGCCCATCTGGTCAATTGATCAAGATTCTGCTGCAATTTTTCACAACCTTCACTATCTACAAAACTACCCACTTTTATATAATCTGCAAATTTGCTCATCTTACTGTGTTTGTTCTCATCCAAATAATTGATGTAGATGATAAACAGTAACGTGGCCAGCACTGAACCTTGAGGTACACCACTAGTCACATGCCTCCAGTCCGAGAAGCAACCTTACACCATCAGCATTTGCTCCATTCCATGATGCCAAGTTTGTACGCATTCAGCTGTCTCTCGTTGGATCCAACGCGACCTAACCGTCCAGAACAGCCTACCATGCGGAATCTTGTCGAATGCTTTGTCGAGTCCATATGTACTACATCTACAGCCCTGCCCTTATTGACCTTTTTGGTCACGTCTTCAAAAAACACAATCAGATTTGTGAGACACGACCTTCCACATATAAACCATGCTGTCAAACCCTAATCAGCCCTTGTCCGTCAAAATTCCTATGTCCTATCCCTCAGAATACTCTCTAGTAGCGATCCAACTACGGACGTTAAGATCACTGGCCTATAGTTCCCGACATTTTCCCTGCAGCCTATCTTGAATAGAGGCACAACATTTGACACCCCCGAGTTTTCCGGCACCCCCCCTGTATTTAAAGACAACTCCTAATTCTCAACCAGGAGTCCCGCAAGTTTCTCTCTGGTTTCCCACAACGTCCTCTGACCTGATTAGACCCTGGAGCCCAGGGGAATATCTGATCAGGCCTTGGCGATATTTCTACATTCATACACGATAGTACCTTCACTACTTCTTCGACCATAACAGGCTGTTCTCAAAACACTTCAATTTCATTAAGTGTCCAATGTTTCCGTGTCCAACTCTCTTTCTGTTCGGTAAATACAGAAGTGACAAAACGTATTGAGGACCTTGCCCGTGCCTGTGGCTCCATACAGATTTGACCGTTTTGATTCCTGAGGGGCCACACTCTCTCTCTCTAGCTACCTTTTTCCCCACTTAGGTATTTACAAAATCTCTTGTGATCTACCAGAGCTATCACCTGGCCCCTTTTTGACCTTCTGATTTTCTTTTTGACTTTGCTCTTTAGTTTCTGAAACTCCTCCGGGAATACACTTGCTCCCAGCTGCCTAGACCTGTCCAGTGCGTCCTTCCTATTCTTGACCAATGCCTCAATTTGTCTCGCCAGCCAGGCTTCCTTACGTTTGCCTGCCTTGACCTTCACTCTAACAGGGACGTGCATATCCTGAGCTATTGGCAGCACACTGTTAAAAACATTCCACATGGCTGATATTCCTTTCTCCGCAAACAACCTGCTCCAATCAACTTGTGTGAGACTTCCTCTTATTTCATCAGTTGCACAGGGCCCTGGTGAAACAACATCTGCAGTATTGTGTGCAGTTTTGGTCTCCTAATTTGAGGAAGGACATCCTTGCTAATGAGGCGGTGCAGCGTAGGTTCACAAGATTAGTCCCCGGGATGGCGGGACTGTCATATGATGAAAGATTGGAAAGAGTGGGCTTGTAGTCACTGGAATTTAGAAGGATGTGGGGGATTCTTATAGAAACGTATACAATTATAAAAGGACTGGACAAGCTCGATGCAGGAAAAATGTTCCCAATGTAGGGGGAGTCCAGAACCAGGGGTCACAGTCTAAGATTTAAATCTGAGATGAGAAAAAGCTTTTTGCCCCAGAGAGTTGTGAATTTGTGGAATTCTCTGCCACAGAAGGCAAGGGAGGCCAATTCACTGGATGAATTTAAAAGATAGTTTGATGGAGCTGTAGGGGCTACGGGAATCAAGGGATATGGGGAGAAGGCAGGCACGGGTTACTGATGGTGGATGATCAGCCAAGATCACAATCAATGGCAGTGCAGGCTCGAAGGGCCAAATGGTCTACTGCTGACCCTATTTTCTATGTTTTTTCTATGTTTTCCTTATGTCTACTCACCAGTTTTGCGAGCCTTTCTTTCAGAAGTGCTCGGTTTCTCAACTTGTAACGTTTGAGATTGATCTTCGTTCACCTGATGTATCGGCACGCGTACTTCTTGGACTGGAAGGAATAGTGGAGATATTTCTAGTGGAAAGAAAACCCAAACCATCAATATTTCCAACCCCAACAGCACAGGATCTACAAGAACGCTCGCCCGGACGAAGGTACGATAGGGTTGCGCAGCGGGAGAGTTGCTATGACATAGCGCCACAGACCCAGGTTCGAACCTGACTACAGGTAATGTCGTTATGGAGTTTGTCCGTTCTCCCCGTGACCGCGTGCGTTTTCTCCGGGTGCTCCGGTTTCCCCCGCAGTCTTAGAGTCATGGAGTAGTACAGTGTAGAGACAGACCTTTCGGGCAAACATACCCAAGTATCCCATCATGCCTCATCTACAAGTTTCCCACCTGCCCACATTTGATCCATATGCCTCTAAACCTATCCATGTACCTGTCCCAATCTTTATTATACGTGGTGATAGTCCGTGTCTTAACGACCTCCTCCTAGTGTGTATAATAGTGCTAGTGTATGGATAATCGCTGGTCGGTGCGGATTCGGTGCGCGAAAGGGCCTGTTTCCACACTCTATTTAAGTAAGTAAGTACGTAAGTTTATTGGCCAAGTATTCACATACAAGGAATTTGCCTTGGTGCTCTAACTACCTCAATCTAAAGTAAAGTTTTGAAGCCTAAATATTCCATCTCCACGTCACGCAGCCACCAGCATAATCAAGGCCCAGTTTCATCCATTTCCTCTTCTTTCCTCTTCCATCAAGCAAGAGGCATGGAAGTGCGAAAACCCCACGTACAAATTCAGGGGCAGTTACTTGCAGTTATCAGATGAACTGGCCTCTCACCAACTAGAAAGCAGTCCCGACCTCCCATCTAGGCGCTCAAACCATCTCTAATCCGACTTGACCTTGCACTAAACGTTTTTCCCTTAATCCTATATCTGTACAGTAAGGTCGCCTTGATTGTAATCATATGTTGTCTTTACGCTGACTGCACTGTACACGTAACAATGGCACCGCGAGTCTCTGACCTATGGCCCTACGCCTACACAACTCTATGGCTCTGTGACTCCATTGTGGACATAATTCTTGCTCTGAAAAATTCAATACTTTGTGAACCTGTTATGTTAACCCTGCATGCGTTATTGATCCTTCGCTCAATCCGCTGTGGCCTACGTTATCTATCGTTTCCACACACATTAACTCCCCCTCCTATCACCACGCTGACCTTTAAGTCGTGGGGCTCCTCCACTGTCAGAGTGAGGCCCAATGCAAATTGGAGGAACAGCATCTCATATTTCGATTGGGCGGCTTAGAACGCAGTCGTATGAATATTGATTTTTAAAAACATAGAAACATAGAAAGATAGAAAACTAGGTGCAGGTGTAGCTCCCTTGCAGCCAGCGCCGCCAATAAATATGATCATGCCTGATAATATAAATCCAGTACCCCGTTCCTGTATTTTCCCCATATCCCTTGATTCCTTTAGTCCGAAAAGTTAGATCTAACTCCAAGCAACCATTGCATGCACTCACTCTCCATATCCCTCCCAACGCCCCCCACCACCCCCACCCCCGCCAACATCGTAATTGTCGTACTAGTTTCACATTTGTCGTGTTGTGTTTCTGTGTTTGTGTAACTCGTTATCACCGATCCCACAGCCAACAATAGACCATTGCGGGCTCCACATTACTTCGTTACTCAGAGACGCACTGAGTTACTCCATCAATTTGTACCTATCCATTTTCTCGAGACACACTACCTGACCCACTGAGTTACTCCAGCACTGTGTATCTCTCTTCCATTATTGATGACCTCACCTTCACTGTGGCTGGCATTGTTATTCCGACAACGACAGTATGTCATACGCCGGTGACATATGCAATACACTGTAATGCCTCCCAATGTAATTCCAAACAAGAAGGAAATAACGACTGCAATAGGAAGAATGTGCGGCGCACATTGGTTCATTGTGGTCAGATCTGCGAATGGTACAAAGGAAAGAAATAACATATCCATTGCACCCCGTTACAGCATTCAGTATCACGACTTCCGGTGGCGCCATGTTAGATTAACAGACGTGCACCGAGCTCCGCTCTCGAAACATTTTGCGATTTTTCGCGTTAAAACGGGTCCATAAGTCGGATTTGGATTAAAAACCTTACCGGAGCTTCTGGTCGCCGGGCTGATGACGTCATCAGTAAGCGCGATGTTTTAAACGGTGGCTTAAAGGCTTTTAAATGAAAAAATGGTCTCCAGCCAAGAGCCCTCAGAGAACAGTTAAAAAGCTGCTGAAAACTCTGAAGAATCCTGAAGGAGAAGTTACGTCTGAAGTTTCTGAAGTGGCTGTAGAAATGGATACAAGATCTAAGACAGAGCTGACTAAGGATAAAGAACTTGAGCATTTGAAGAAATCAGAGAAGGATATGAAAGATGAAATTATGGATGAAAATAAAACTCTGATGGGACAAATGATGGAAAAAATCGAAAAGATGATGCAGGATTAGAATGCTGGAAATCAGAAGGTGGCTGATTCATTGGACACTATAAATAAACGAATTGATGATGTGGATGATGGACTATCGGGGAGAATTGATAAGATGGAAAACATTACTACGGACAGGTTCACGGCTGTGCTTGAAACAGTAGCTGCAAGTATGGCCACAATTACGGAATTGGAGAAAAATATGGCTGGAGTGGTTGAAGACATGGTGAAAATGAGGCAAGAACATGATCAAATGAAGCAAGAATATGAGCAAACGTCAGTACAGATGACGACTCAACTGGGGAAAGTCTCAGATAAATTCCTGGCCCTGGAAGCTCGCTCTAGACGCCAGAATTTGAGAATTCTTGGAGTCTCAGAGGGAACTGAGGGAAGGGACGTTCGTGAGTTTGCCATGGACTTACTTAAACAACTGCTTAATCTCTCCAAAGAACCGAAATTGAAGTAGCTCATCGTGTTCCAAGATTTAAACCGAGATCTCAAGCTGGAAAAGACCACCCACGACATATTATTGTGAAATTTCGGGACATTTCAGAACTGGAAGAGCTGATGAGTAAAATTAAATATGGAGTGCAATTGCGGATGGGTAATGACATTATCAAAATATTCAGGGACTGTCCGTATGAAATTGTGCAAAAGAGAAATCAATTCGGAAAGGCAAAATAACTTTTAAGAGGGAAACAAGGTGTCAGATACGGTGTTTTTTATCCAGCCAAAATGCGTATTTCTTCTAATGGACGTGAAAGATCATTTTTAAAACCGGAGGAGGCGTACAAATATGCCCAGAGCATCGTTGAAAAGTAGAAATTAATGGTATGAATAAATCCTTTTTTTTATTAGAATTCCACGGTTAATGGAGGTTTGGCAGCTCAGAACCATTTCAAGCAGTGTTTTGTTTAGGATGGCGAGACTGTTATCTGTGGAATTTTGATTCAAGGACATTCTGTTCCAAACGAAGTAAACAGCCGAACTGAAGAGAATGGACTATACCAGAAGCATTAATTGTTTAACAGATTATAATATTAAATCCAATTGTAAGAATTTATCCTATTAACAACCAAACAATTTAACAAGTTATCAATATTAAACTAGAATAGTAACGGACGCTAATTAAAAAAAAAAATAACGAACTAACAAAACTAATATACATTTTTACTAAATCCAAACCTTATCTATAACTGGGAGGAGGGGATGAGAAACGAGCACCTGGCTTAGGTTCAGGGGCGCGTTTCGTTAACCCCTTCAACCAACAGTTGACTATTATTGAAGCTAAAATCATTTGTTTAATAATTAGTAGCTAAAATTGCGATATATATATGATATGTTACAATGAAATATATAGGGTAAATTTGTATCATATATCTGAATGTGAGGCCCCGTTCTAATATGTAATGATTAACCAAGAGAGCGGAGTTATTTGTTTAACATCAAGAATGGAAGTCGAAACAAGGTTTTCTCCCACCTACAGGTGGACCACTTGTTACAGTGTCGACTATTTTAGACATTGTATTTTCACTTTTTCAATTAAAAAAAAAAAATTATTATAATCACATAAACTCACATGTTTGTGTTTTGTGTTTAGTGATAAGCGTAAAAGGGGTATGCCAACAAAACTTAGTAATTCAAAGGTTCCCCCAATACCCAAAGACCTGGGATATGGATGCACCACAAGATTTAAAGGTACTATAATTATTCAAAATGCAAGATGCTAAACAAAAGAACCTAGGAGGAGTCTCATTCTGCAGTCGGAATATAAGAGGTATTAACGAACCTATTAAAAGGGGTAAGATACTAGCTCAGCTGAAACTGTACAATTCTGACATTATCTTCTTACAAGAAACTCATCTAAAATCTCAGGATCAAGCTAGGTTGAGGGCGAAATGGATAGGTCAAATATACCATTCCTCATATACTTCGAAATCTAGAGGTACGTCAATCATTATTATAAAAGGTATACCATTCAAAGCAAAGAATACCATAACAGACATTGAAGGGAGATATTTGATAGTTAATGGAGAAATTCATGATACTCCCATTACTTTGGTAAATATATATGTGCCTAACTTTGACAACCCTCCTTTTTTCCATAAAATTCTGAACATAATCGCAGAGTTTAATTATCAAAATGTTAAAATAGGAGGAGACTAACTGTTTTAGATCCGTATTTAGACAAATCAAGCCAAAAACAGAGAGGGAATACGAAATCTAAAACCGGTGAACTTTTAAATACTTATATAAACAATACTAATATAACAGATGTTTGGAGAATTGCTAATCCAACTGGCAGGGAATACTCGTTTTATTCAATGGTACATAAAACATACTCACGTATAGATTATTTCCTGGTGGATACAAAATTGATCCCTCACACTTTGAACCCAGCATACCATACAAACTCGATTTCAGACCATTCACCATTAACTTTCTTTTTAAAACTGGAAGGAATGTCTAAGAATAAATCGTTTTGGAGATTTAATTCTCAAATCCTAAAAGATCCGCAAGCGAGTATATATTTAAAAGAACAAATGGACGCCTTTTTTAAATAAATGGCACTCCAGATATATCGCCTACTGTACTATGGGAATCTTTTAAAGCATTCATTAGAGGTATTATAATCTCATATCAAGCTTTTCAAAATAAAAAGAATAAGAATGAACAAAGACAGTTAGAAGAACATTAGACAAATTGATATAGATAATGCTAAAGATCCATCAATAGATAAACATAATAAAATAATAATTTTGAAATTTAAATTAAATAAACTATTATCAGCCAAACGTATAAGACTTTTCCAAATTACAAAACAGGAGCACTTTGAATTTGGGGATAAACCGCATAAACTTTTGGCTCGCCAGCTAAAAAACGAGAAAAAGAACATACGATCCCAAAGTTTAAATCAGATAGAGGTGAATTATTAACCATACCGAAGGATATTAATAAAAGATTTGCGCAATTTTGTGAGAATTTGTATACATCTAAACGACAACTGACTCCAATAAAATTACAGAGTTCTTGGATAATTGTAATCTTCCAAAGTTAGAGTTGAAGGAACAAGAGGAATTGGGTGCACAAATCTCAATTAAGGAATTAGAAGATACAATAAACTCATTAAAGAATGGAAAAACACCAGGTCCTGATGGATTTACTAATGAATTTTATAAAAGCTTTAATGACAAAATTATACCACGATTACAAAAAGTGTATCAATATGCTTTAAAAAAACAAATATTACCCGATACATTAGCTGAATCAACGATCACACTAATACTTTAAAAAGACAAAGATATAGAAGAACCGGGTTCATATAGAGCTATAGCATTGTTAAATACAGGTCAAAAAATATTAGCGAAAACATTAGCTAGAAGATTAAGTAAATATATTAGTAAACTAATAAACCCAGATCAGACGGGATTTATACCTAAGAGATATTCATCTAATAATATGAGACGTCTACTCAATATAATGCACTCACACAAAATTGAAGAACAAGAATTATCAATTATTTCGCTGGACGGTGAAAAAGCATTTGACCAAGTAGAATGGAATTATATGGATAAAGTATTACAAAAATTCCAACTGGGAGAGAATTTTATTTTATGGATTAAACTATTATAAAATAAACCTACAGCTAGAATATTAACTGATAACATATTATCCTCGAAATTTCAACTATCAAGGGGAAATAGACAAGGATGCTCATTATCAGCACAGTTGTTTGCTCTCATAATTGAACCGTTAGCAGAAAAAATTAGAACACATCCAGATATCCATGGGTATAATACTAAATATTCAAATAATAAAATATCTTTATACGCGGATGATATATTATTGTACATTACAAAACCTCAAATTACTATACCAAATATATTAAATTTAATTGAGGACTTTGGATCTTTTTCTGGATACAGAATAAATTGGAATAAAAGTGAAATTATGTCAATAAAACCGAAAGACTCAACACATCTTTTAAAATTCCCTTTTAAAATAGCTACAGAAAAATTTAAATACTTGGGTATTGAAATCACTAGAACATATCAAGGCATGTTTAAAGCAAATTTTGATCCCTTACTTAATAAATTAAATACACTAATTAAATTTTGGAAAACGCTCCCGATGTCTTTAATAGGCCGAATAAATGCAATAAAAATGATCTTCTTACCACAAATTTTATACCTATTTCAATCGATTCATATATACCTACCAATGAAGTTTAAAAAAAAACTGGATTCAGACATTACTAATTTTATATGGGACTATAAATCACATAGAATACAAAGAACACACTTGAACAAAGCTAAAGTATTAGGGGGCTTAGCACTCCCTAACTTCATGTATTACTATTGGTCAGTAAATATTAAAAATATGATTCAACTGATGGACAACTCTGCCCAGCAAGTGGACTGGATTATAATGGAGAGAGAGGACTGCTCCTCTGGAAACATTGGAGCGATCCTCCTCTCAACAATGAAACTGAATAACATAAATTATAACGAAAACCCAATTATACATAGTACAATCAGAACTTGGAAACAAATAAAACAAAACTTAAAATTAAGAAATCTATCGCTGTTATCTCCAATAGTTAATAACCCCTCGTTTAATCCCTCTAATACAGACAAATCTTTTATACAATGGGATAGACTAGGAATTAAAACGTTCAGTGACTTGTATGAAACTGGAAAATTATTATCATTCCAACAATTACAAATAAAATATAAACTGGGAAATAATCAATATTTTAAATATTTTCAAATATGTGACTATTTGAAAAAATATACAAAATATCATTACAATATCCCAGCAGATGTACTGGATGAAGCAATGCAGAAAAAAGCTGAATCAGCAAACTTAATATCATATTTGTATAATATTATCTTAAATGTAGTAATACCATCTACGGAAGGAATTAGAAGAGACTGGGAACAAGAATTAGCTATTAAAATCTCAAAGGAAAGGTGGAATGAACATTTACTAAACGTGCATAAATGTTCGATTAATGTAAGGCACACTTTAATACAATTTAAAATTTTACATAGATTATATTATTCCAAAACTAAAATTAATAAAATTTCCCAAATGTATCATCTATTTGTGATAAATGTCAATCCCAAGAAGCTACTATAGCGCACTCATTTGTTTTCTGTACAAAAATTCAAAAATTTTGGAATGACATTTTTGAAATCTTTACAAAATTATTTAAAATAAAACTGATACCCAAAGCAGAATGGATTATCTTCGGAACAACGGAAGATAGTCCAGAACTAAATGTGTTTCAAAAGAAATTAATGGACTATGGGTTAATAACTGGAAAAAAGTTAATCCTAAAATTCTGGAAAAACGCTCCAATACCAACTATAAACATGTGGATTTCAAATATGTTCGAAACATTACACGTAGAAGAGATAAGACTCCTCCTGGCAGGTAAACCAGATCACTTCCACCTGACGTGGTCTGCATTTATAGAATTATTACAAGTATAGGATGCAAAAGTACTTAAAAAAAAATAAAACTGAGGTCAGGTAAGGGGGGATGAAAGCTGGAGAGTTGGTATATCCCATCTGCGTGATGCTTACAACAAAGTATTTGTTTTTCTCTTTTCCCACTTTCTCTTTTTTCTTCTTCTTTAGGGTCTATTTCTTAATTCTTTTTTTAAATTTCTTTCTTATAGGGTCTTTGTTCTTTTTTGTTGTCATGTTCTTTACACTTTCACTATTTTCCTTCACTTTCTCCTTTCACTCAATCTCATCCTTTCCCTTTATTAGTGTAAAAATGACGGAGTACATTAAATGTAATAACATTTACGTGACGAGTACTAATGTAATTGGTTGTAATGTAATGTACTTCTAATAAATAGAAATTAAAAAACAAAACAAAAAAAAATTAATTATCACCGTTCATAAAGCATGTGAATGCATTATCAAGGGCAACACCGCAATATCATTTCTACCCTCGAACTTCAAATGTATAGAATTTAAATGTATGGAAAAGTTGCGATAGCACCTGCCCCAACTACCTCTTCCGACACCTCATTCCATACAGCCATCACCCATTGTGTGAACATGTTGCCCTTCAGATTCCTATTAAATCCCCCCCCCTCAGGTTAAACCTATGTCCTCTGATTCTCAATTCACCTAGTCTGGTCAAGAGCGTCTGTGTATTCTACCCGATATATTCCTATTCCTGACTTTCCATCTACCTCAATGGAGACCATCGGTCTGCCTTCAATCTGACTTTACTGGAATTCATCTTGCACTAAACGTTATTCCCGTTATTCCGTGAACGGCTTGATTGTAATCATGTTTCGCAAACAACAAAAAAGCCTTTCACTGTACCTCAGTACATGTGATAAACTTAGCTAAGTTTAATACAGAGAAGTGCGAGGTGTGGCAAGTTGGGAAGTCTAACATGAGCAGGACCTTCACAGTGAATGATAGTGCTCAGGGGAGCAGGGGGATCTAGGAGTGCGCGCATATCGTTCTCGGAACATGGAGTCACATGTATACAGGGAGTATTGTAGAGTAACTAAGTAAGTAAGTTTATTGGTCAAGTATTCACATACAAGGAATTTACCTTGGTGCTCCGCCCACAAGTAACAACATGACATACAGCGAGAGTTACGAATGACTCAGAAAACACTAAACATTAATAATAATAAAACATAAATGATAAAACACCATTGATCAAGCATGTGAACCAACAAAATACCAGATCAATGGGAGGCTACAGATATTTGGCTGTTGAGTAGAGCAACTACTCGTGGATAAAACTGTTTTTATGTCTGGCTGTGGCAGCTTTGACAGTCCGGAGTCGCCTTCCAGAGGGAAGTGATTCAAAGAGTTGGGGGCCAGGGTGAGAGGGGTCAGAGGTGATCTTGTCCGCTCGGTATCTGGCCCTTGCAGTGTGCAGTTCATTAATGGAGGGAAGGTTGCAGCCAATAACCTCTTCTGCTGATCGGACGATTCGCTGCAGCCTCCGGATGTCATGCTTGGTGGCTGAGCCAAACCAGACCATGATGGAGAAGGTGAGAACAGACTCTACGATGGCCGTGTCGAATTGGACCATCATTGCATGTGGCAGATTGTGCTTCCTCAGCTGCCGTAGGAAGTACATCCTCTGTTGGGCCATTTTGACTGTGGAGTCGCTGGCAGTCCCCCACTTAAGGTCCTTGGAGATGATGGTTCGCTGGAACTTAAAAGACTCCACAGATGTGACTGTGGTGTTGTTGATGGTGAGTGGGGTGAGGGGAGGGGGGGCTCTCCTAAAGTCTAAAATCAATTCCACTTTCTTAAGTGCATTGAGCTCTAGGTTGTTGCGATGGCACCAGGATGCCAGCTGTGACACTTCCTGTCTGTAGGCAGATTCCTCCCCATCCTGGATCAGTCCACTCAGGGTTGTGTCGTCCGCAAACTTGAGAAGCTTGACAGAGGTGTCTGTGGAGGTGCAGTCATTGGTGTAGAGAGAGTAGAGGAGAGGAGAGAGTACGCAGCCTTCCCGTGCTCCTATGCTGAGCGTTTGCGGGTCAGAGATGTGCTTTCCCAGCCTCACATGCTGCTTCCTGTCTGTCAGGAAGTTGGTGATCCACTGACAAAGGGGTTCAGGCACAGTCAACTCGGAAAGTTTGGAGTGTAGTAGCTCTGGTAAAATGGTATTGAATGCAGTGCTAAAATCAACAAACAGGATCCTCGCATAGGTCCCCTGGCGGTCAAGGTGCTGTAGGATGAAGTGCAGGCCCAGGCTGACTGCATCATCCACAGATCTATTGGCCCGTTATGCAAACTGCAGAGGGTCCAGCAGGGAGTTTGTGATATTTTTCAGCTTGGCCAGTACAAGCCTTTCGAGTGTCTTCATGACTACAGAGGTCAGTGCAACAGGCCTGTAGTCATTAAGACAAGTAATCCTTGCCTTTTTGGGTACAGTGACAATAGTGGAGACTTTGAAACAGGCAAGGACAGTACATGTTTACAGCGACTGGTTAAAAATGTCTGTATAGACCGGTGCCAGTTGTTTGGCACAGAGCCCAATAATAGAGGGGGAAACATTGTCAGGTCCTGGAGATTTCCGACTTTTCTGTCTTCAGAACAGCCTCTCCACCTCCTGTATTTTATTGTTGATGAAGTGATGTTGTTCATCAAGGTGGGTGTGGGTAATTGGGTGTGAAGTGGTGATTGGAGGGGGGTGGGGTGACTGTAGAAGGGCCCAGTCTTTGCAGACTGAGGTCAGGCTGAGTGTGGGTGTGAAGTATTGGTTGGGGTGGGAATTGGTCCATTCTTTTCCTACTGGAGTCTTGCCTTAAGTAGGTGTGAAGTGGTGAATGGGAAGGAGATGGTGCAGGGTCCATTCTTTGTAGACTGGGGTCTGGCTGTGTTGGTTGGGGCGGAGGGGGGAGGGGGTACCAGGGTTACGTTTCTGATTTTCAAACCTGCAGTAAAACTCATTCGGGTCGTGGGGCAGCTGACGATTGTCCAAAGAGCGGGGGGCTTTCTTCTTGTAGCTGGTAATTTCTTGCAAGCCCTTCCAAACTGAAGGAGAGTCACTAGCTGAGAACTTGCTTCTCAACTTCTCAGAGTACCTCGGAGCAGATGGATCGAGGAGTGCCGGTTGCTTGAACGTGGCGTCACAGGTAGAAAGGGAGTGAATGAGTTTAAAGGGCGTATTTTTATACGATATCTCTAAACATCTGGTGTCACTCGACCCCATCTCCAAAACCGGAAGTCGTGGAGTAGAATCCTTTACGTTTATCTGATGTTGATAAATCTTGCTGTTTGGAAGATTAATTTATCTTTAGGAAGACCAACTTGGCAGGACCTCAGTAAATGGCAGGGATTTGGGATGTTGTAGAACAGATGTATCTAGGAGTGCGGGTACATAGTTTCCTGGAAGCGGCATCAAATGTAGTTTGGTAGCTTAGAGAGGATCAGTTACGTGGCGAGGTTGTAGATGGCGTCTAGGAGGTTTACCAGAACGCTGCCTGGATTGGAGGGTATTAGCTGCAGGGAGAGGTTGGAAACGGAGCAGAGGGGATTTACAGATCACTGCCAGCATCAGCTACAGTGAGAGATGGTGCAATGTTTTTTTTTAACATTGAGGGTGCTTGGGGGCTGGAACGCGATGCTGGAGGTGCTGGTTGAGGGAGGCACGATAATGGGATTTAACAGGCTTTTGTAAAGACTCATGGAAGTTAAGGAAATGGAGCGTTTTGGAATTAATGCAGGTAGATAATTGAAGGACTTGGCATCATTTGGGCCGAAGGGGGTGTTCCTATGCTATACTGTTCTATATTCAATAGTTCAGTATCAGTGATTGCACAAGGGTCATGTTTATCCCTGACTCCAGAGTTATTAATTTGTTGATATTTTGTCTGTTCAGTCACAGAACCACAGCACGGAAACAGGGGCTTCGGCCTAACTCGGCCAAGCCGTGAAACATGCCCCAAACCCTTCATGATTGTATGCACCTATATAACATTGATAATATTGGGCATTTTGGGTACCTGACAAAATGGAGGATTTCTGCTTTTGTAAAGCCTGCTTGACAAATTCGGAAAAGCTGCAAAGACCATGAGGATCATGGCTCCAGTGTGTCTGTGGCCTGGGACGAGGTTGAATAAAGGTTGATGTCCAGATGGCCTTTAATGTTTAATATATGAGATTTTGCAGAGGGAGCTAGGTCCTGCTGCAAATGCATGCTCAGGATTGGATGGGAAATGATGGGTTATAATAATGTTGCTAACTATGTTGCATGGTCTTCGCACCGTTACTCGTGATTGGTCAAGGAGATGGGGCTTTGACAAATTGTTTATTTACCGGGTGGAATGTTTCTTTGCTTAATGGAACTATTTCCCACCAAGTGCTTTCTATCGACATTATATTATGTGATGTTTATGATTGGGGTAGTGCACTGTCAAAAGGTGTATTTTGTAAACCTTATTGATTATTGGCTTCTAGTGGTTGCCACCCCCACCCCCCCACCCCCCATGTATTTAGCGCCAAGGGTCCGTGAGAGTATAAAAGAGGGGAGAGCACATTGTGGTGTGCCTATCCTACGGGATAGCGAATTGGAGTGGGCTGATCTTCTGGAGTTGTTCTATTTGCACGAGGCTGATGGGCTAGACCGACTAGAGACAAGGATCGGACCCGCGGTGTTGGATTAGGTTTTGTATTGGTGTTGGATAATAAAGAGAGATGAGTGCCAGTGCTTCGTATTCGGTGTTTGACTGAACCCGACTGGGGGGGGGGGGGTGGTGGTAAGATTCGAACCGGAATTACATTGGGTTCTCGTCCGCGACTCAACGGATTGACAAACATGAATTTGCGGTCAGGGAATTGAGTCGTGTCGGATTGTAAGTTGACAAATCGGCGCCATGGTGCGACTTTCGAAACGGTTTTCCCCGCTCCGCTGATCTGAGACGAATCGATCATTCGCGTGCTTGTGTTTGGATTCCCGACGAGGTCGATAAGAATAGTAGTCTGGCGAGCACTGAGGGTGAGGGTTTGAGGCCCTAGGGTATTTGAGTCTCATCCTGGGGTGTGTAATGCCCGTGTATCGTGGGAGTTGGGCTCACAAGGTTCTTCTCTGGTGAGTTTGAGGCCCCGCACCTTTGTTGCATTCAGGTTCCATTGATTTTGCCCAATATTTGAGGGTTAGTACACCCTGAGGTATGTGGCCCCACTCAGACTGGCATACAAATTTCGAGGTATCCTCACAGACAGGATTGAGCGGGACCACTAAGAGGAGGAACTAATGTATCGGTGCTGAGAGTGTGGTTGGAAAGAGACACTTTAATAATCAGCATTGAAGACCAGCACGAAGAGGACACGTGCTGAACACCAGTATTTAGCAGGTAGGAAGGAGAGGCCCTAGGGGGTGTTGAGGCCCCACCTGCGTGCGGTTTAATGCCAGAACTGTACTGGGAACTCGGTGCTGGAGTATAGATTGGCTGAGAAATACTTTAAAGTCACGGGTATTTTAAGGCGTAGATAGATTCTTGAAGGTAGAAGAATGGGGTCAGGAGGGAGAGATAGAGCAGACATGATTAAAGGCGGAGTAGACTTGATGGACCGAATGGCCTAATTCTGCTCCTATCACTTATGACCTTATGACTCGATGAGGTCATATAATGGTGCGTGTTTCGTTATCGCTCAAAAATGATAAAGGTTTATGAAATATCGGTACAATATAAATCATTGCAGCAGAAAATACAAAGTCCAATTAGTTTGTTGGGAATATGTCCAGTATGAACATTACTTAAATTACTGTTAAATCGTTTAAACTGTGTTATCTCCCATGATAGATTAGTAATGTTTATTTAATGTCAAGTGAACTGAAAGCTTTTTGTTGCGTGCCACCCAGTCAGCAAAAATACTATAAATGATTACAATCAAGCTGTCCACAGGATAAAGCTGATATAGGATAAAGGAAATAACATTATGTGCAAGTTCAAGGATTTTGAGTTGTGCGGGTGGGCTGGGGAATGGTTGACAAAGTTTAATGCAGATAAGTGCAAGGTGTTACATTTTGGGATGTGAAACCAGGGCAGGCTTTTCACAGATAATGGTAGAGCTCTGGGCAGTGTTCTAGAGCAGACGGATCTAAGATTGCAGGTACATAGTTCCCTGAAAGTGGCGTCACGGATAGGCAGGGTGGTCAATAAGCCTTTTGGCACATTGGCCTTCATCAGTCAGTGTATTGAGCATAGAAGGTGGGAGGTCACGTTACAGATGTACAAGACGTTGGTGAGGCCGAACTTCGAGTAGTGACTTTAGTTTTCATCGCCCTGCTATACGACGTTGTTAACCATGAAATAATGCAGACAAGATTTATAAAGATGTTGCCAGTACTCGAGGAGCCTGGGCTACAGGAATAGGTTGGGTAGGCTATTACATAGAAACATAGAAACATAGAAAAATAGGTGCAGTAGGCCATTCGGCCCTTCGAGCCTGCACCGCCATTCAATATGATCATGGCTGATCTTCCAACTCGGTATCCTGTACCTGCCTTCTCTCCATACCCCCTGATCCCTTTAGCCACAAGGGCCACATCTGACTCCCACTTAAATGTAGCCAATGAACTGGCCTCAACTACCTTCTGTGCCAGAGAATTCCACAGATTCACCACTCTCTGTGTGAAAAATGTTTTTCTCATCTCGGTCCTAAAAGATTTCCCCCTTATCCTTAAACTGTGACCCCTTGTCCTGGACTTCCCCAACATCGGGAACAATCTTCCTGCATCTAGCCTGTCCAACGCCTTAAGAATTTTGTAAGTTTCTATAAGTTCCCCCCTCAATCTTCCAAATTCTAGCGAGTACAAGCGAGTCTATCCAGTCTTTCTTCATATGAAAGTCCTGACATCCCAGGAATCAGTCTGGTGAAACTTCTCTGTACTCCCTCTATGGCAAGTATGTCTTTCCTCAGATTTGGAGACCAAAACTGTACGCAATACTCCAGGTGTGGTCTCACCAAGACCCCGTACAACTGCAGTAGAACCTCCCTGCTCCTATACTCAAATCCTTTTGCTATGAATGCTAACATACCATTCGCTTTCTTCACTACCTGCTGCACCTGCATGCCTACTTTCAATGAGTGGTGTACCATGACACCCAGGTCTCGTTGCATCTCCCCTTTTCCTAATCGGCCACCATTCAGATGATAGTCTACTTTCCTGTTTTTCCACCAAAGTGGATAACCTCACATTTATCCACATTATACTGCATCTGCCATGCATTTGCCCACTCACCCAGCCTATCCAAGTCACCTTGCAGCCTCCTAGCATCCTCCTCACAGCTAACACTGCCCCCCAGCTTCGTGTCATCCGCAAACTTGGAGATGTTGCATTCAATTCCCTCGTCCAAATCATTAATATATATTGTAAATAGCTGGGGTCCCAGCACTGAGCCTTGCGGTACCCCACTAGTCATTGCCTGCCATTCTGAAAAGGACCCGTTTACTCCTACTCTTTGCTTCCTGTTTGCCAGCCAGTTCTCTATCCACATCAATACTGAACCCCCAATACCGTGTGCTTTAAGTTTGTATACTAATCTCTTATGTGGGACCTTGTCGAAAGCCATCTGAAATTCCAGATATAACACATCCACTGGTTCTCCCTTATCCACTCTACTAGTTACATCCTCGAAAAATTCTATAAGATTCGTCAGACATGATTTACCTTTCATAAATCCATGCTGACTTTGTCCAATGATTTCACCACTTTCCAAATGTGCTGCTATCCCATCTTTAATAACTGACTCTAGCAGTTTCCCCACTACCGATGTTAGACTAACTGGTCTGTAATTCCCTGTTTTCTCTCTCCCTCCCTTTTTAAAAAGGGGGGGGGGGTTACATTAGCTACCCTCCAATCCTCAGGAACTACTCCAGAATCAAAAAGTTTTGAAAAATTATCACTAATGCATCCACTATTTCTGGAGCTACTTCCTTAAGTGATTACATTATTCCTTAGACAATAATTACATTATTCCTTGGAGCGCAAGAGGATGTTGGGTGATATTATGGACGTATATAAATTGCGAGGGGGATAGATAGGGTGCATGCATCTTTTACCCCCAGGATAGAGGAATACAGAACCAGGGGCAACATTATTACAAAACCGAATGTGTGTACGAGCTGCCAGAGGAGGCAATTGAGGCAGGTAAAATACTATAGTTAAACGACAATTGGACAGGTACATGGATAGGAAAGGTTTAGAGGTATATGGGGAAAACGTGGGCAGATGGAACTAATGTAATGGGGCATCTTGTTCGACATGGACAAGCTGGGCTGTAAGTCATGATTCCATGCTGTATGACTCGATGAATCTTCGATATCCGGACAGGTACGTGGATGGGAATAGTTTGGAGGGAAATGGGCCAAACGCGGGCAGGTGGGACCGATCACTGAATGAAGGCCATGGTTTGAATTTCCAAAATGCAACACCTCACAGACATCCGCATGAAATTCTATTCGGCATTTCACCACCCACTTGTCCAAATAATGGAAGCCCCCAAATGAGTAATAACATGTGAATAATTTGGTATTTTCTGCTTGAGAAGAAATATGGAAGAGAAGTATTGCAATTCTCCCATTTGGTGGACTGGGATTACACACCATGTACTTACCCCTTCTATTGTTATTCTCAGCATCGCCCAGAAGTATTGCGCCCAGTACCATCACAGTGAGTATTGACATGAACAAAAACAGTCTCCGAGTCCGGATCATTCTTCGGAAATCTGTTAAAGTTTCAAACCATAAAACAAAACTTTCCTTTGGACATTAGAAGTATTTGGGCATCGAGAGTGTTGCTGCCTTCGAGCGCCAGAGACCCGGTTCGATTCTGACTAATAGTCCTGTCCCACGGTGCGAGTTCATTCCAAGAGCTCTCCCGAGTTTAAAAAAAATCAAACTCGTGGTAAGCACGGAGAATAAACGTAACGGGTAGGTCGGAGCTCGGGGACATCTCATAGCGCTAACGGCAGGTACACGGGAAGACACGTTAACGGCAGGTAAGCACGGGAAGACTCGTGAGGATTTTTTCAAGATGATGAAAAATTCCCAGGAGAGCCCCGAGTACCGAAGAGTGGCCATTGCCGTAAATCTCCGAGTTCGAATCAGGGAAAACTCGCGAGAACCGTGGGACAGGGCTTTAAGGATACTGTCTGTAGACAGAATTCGTACGTTCCCCCTGCGACCGCGTGGATTTTCTCCGGCTGCTCCGGTTTCCTTCCACATTCTGCGGGTCTGCACATTTATTGGCTCTTCAGGCCACCTAGTCCGCGTTGAGCATCAATCACACCGTCAAGCTAGTTTAGGTTGAAGGACCTTCGGCCCAACTCATCCATGCCATCGAAAATGCCCCATCTGTACCAGTCTAACTTGCCCGCGTTGGGCTCATATCCCTCTAAACCTGTCCTATCCATGTACCTGTACGTATATTTTAAATGTTGTTATAGTATCTGCCTCAACTGTCTCCTCCAACTGTTCGTTCCATACGTCCACTCCCCCCCCCCGTAAGAAGAAAGGTTGCATCTTTCCCTCTCTCACCTCAAACCCACGTCCTCCGGTTTTTGAACATTGAATTCTCCCAATTTTGCTAGCCCTTGCTGTCCCCTCCCCTTCATCAGCCCTCTGGTTGTCTCCTCCCCTCCCCTAGCCCTCGGGCTCCTCCTCCGCCTTTGTTCCTTTTTTCATTTCTTCTCCCCACCCCCTATCAGTCTGAAGAAGTGTTTCGGCCCGAAACGTTGCCTATTTCCTTCGCTCCATAGATGCTGCTGCACCCGCTGAGTTTCTCCAGCATTTTTGTGTTCCTCCGGTTCTTGGTTTCTCTCCCCGGGGGTAAAGCACAACTGCATTCAACCCATCTATTCACCTCATGATCATACACTTCTAAAATATTACACTTCATAGAAACATAGAAACATAGAAACATAGAAATTAGGTGCAGGAGTAGGCCATTCGGCCCTTCGAGCCTGCACCGCCATTCAATATGATCATGGCTGATCATCCAACTCAGTATCCCGTACCTGCCTTCTCTCCATACCCTCTGATCCCTTTAGCCACAAGGGCCACATCTAACTCCCTCTTAAATATAGCCAATGAACTGGCCTCGACTACCCTCTGTGGCAGAGAGTTCCAGAGATTCACCACTCTCTGTGTGAAAAAAGTTCTTCTCATCTCGGTTTTAAAGGATTTCCCCCTTATCCTTAAGCTGTGACCCCTTGTCCTGGACTTCCCCAACATCGGGAGCAATCTTCCTGCATCTAGCCTGTCCAACCCCTTAAGAATTTTGTAAATTTCTATAAGATCCCCTCTCAATCTCCTAAATTCTAGAGAGTATAAACCAAGTCTATCCAGTCTTTCTTCATAAGACAGTCCTGACATCCCAGGAATCAGTCAGGTGAACGTTCTCTGCACTCCCTCTATGGCAATAATGTCCTTCCTCAGATTTGCAGACCAAGACTGTACGCAATACTCCAGGTGTGGTCTCACCAAGACCCTGTACAACTGCAGTAGAACCTCCCTGCTCCTATACTCAAATCCTTTTGCTATGAAAGCTAACATACAATTCGCTTTCTTCACTGCCTGCTGCACCTGCATGCCTACTTTCAATGAGTGGTGTACCATGACACCCAGGTCTCGCTGCATCTCCCCTTTTCCTAGTCGGCCACCATTTAGATAATAGTCTGCTTTCCTGTTTTTGCCACCAAAATGGATAACCTCACATTTATCCACATTATACTGCATCTGCCAAACATTTGCCCACTCACCCAGCCTATCCAAGTCACCTTGCAGTCTCCCAGCATCCTCCTCACAGCTAACACTGCCCCCCAGCTTAGTGTCATCCGCAAACTTGGAGATATTGCCTTCAATTCCCTCATCCAGTTCATTAATATATATTGTAAATAGCTGGGGTCCCGGCACTGAGCCTTGCGGTACCCCACTAGTCACTGCCTGCCATTGTGAAAAGGACCCGTTTACTCCTACTCTTTGCTTCCTGTTTGCAAGCCAGTTCTCTATCCACATCAATACTGAACCCCCAATGCCATGTGCTTTAAGTTTGTATACTAATCTCTTATGTGGGACCTTGTCGAAAGCCTTCTGGAAGTCCAGATACACCACATCCACTGGTTCTCCCCTATCCACGCTACTAGTTACATCCTCGAAAAATTCTATAAGATTCGTCAGACATGATTTACCTTTCGTAAATCCATGCTGACTTTGTCCAATGATTTCACCACTTTCCAAATGTGCTGCTATCCCATCTTTAATAACTGACTCTAGCAGTTTCCCCACTACCGATGTTAGACTAACTGGTCTGTAATTCCCCGTTTTCTCTCTCCCTCCCTTCTTAAAAAGTGGGGTTACGTTTGCTACCCGCCAATCCTCAGGAACTACTCCAGAATTCTCCTGTGCTCTGAGTCCTAGACTGCCCACAGAATTCATCCTCCTGTTCTCTGAGTCCTAGACTGCCCAAACTCTCCCCAAAGCTCAGACCCTCGAGTCCTGGCAACATGCTCGTAAATCTTCTCTGTACACTTTCAAGCTTGACATCTTTCCAATAACATGGTGACCAAAACTGAAAACAGTGCATTGTACATGCCTTGTACATGCCTTGTCCAATGTCTTGTACAACTGTAACATGACCTCTCCAGTTCTATACTCTATACCCTGACTGTTGAAGGCAAATGTGCTGAAACCATGTTGACCACCCTAACCATCTGTGCGCTCTCTCTACAGTTCATCCCATCTCGTTCAGGCAATATCTTAATAAATTTTCCATGTAATATTTCCAGCTCAGTGATATTCTTCCAATGGCAGGTTGACCAAAACTGAAACAGTATTCCAAATGTGGCCTCACCAACATCATGTACAACTGTAATGTGGCCTCCCAGCTTCTGTACTCAATACCCTGACTAATGAAGGAAAATGTACGCAAATACTTCTTGACCACCAGAGGAGCAGAATTAGGCCATTAGG
Organism: Malacoraja senta; assembly: GCA_038087875.1. NCBI lineage: Eukaryota > Metazoa > Chordata > Chondrichthyes > Rajiformes > Rajidae > Malacoraja > Malacoraja senta. The sequence continues at coordinate 319,122 of JAXLNO010003845.1, forward strand.
CCCAGAGTTAACCATGCTATTCAATCATGGCTGATCTATCTTTCCCTCTCAACTCCTTCTCCACATAAACGTGACGTCCTTACTAATCATCTCAATGTCAACCCTAAAAATACCCAATGACGGCCTCCATCGCCGTCTCTGGCAAAGAATTCCACAGATTCACCACCCTCTGAATAAATTCTTCCTCGACTCCTTTCGAAATATATGTCGTCTTCGTGCTTCAAAACTAATTGCTGCTGCATCAAAACCATTGTAGATTTCAGAACATGGCCATGGTGAATATACCAACTGCAGAAAACATTTTATCTGGATGGATCCCAGCAGGTTTGGGGAACAGCTCCATCCAAGACTGTAAGAAATTGCAGTGAATTGTGGACGCAGCCCAGATCATCGCGCAAACCAACCTCCCCTCCATTAACTCCATACACACTTCACGCTGCCTCGGCAAGGTAAGCAGCATAATTGACGACCAGTCGCACCCCAGTCACTCCCTCTTCCCCCGTCTCCCATCAGGCAATAGGTACATAAGTATGAAAACGCACGCTTCCAGATTTAGGAACAGTTTCTTCCCAGCTGTTTTCAGGCCACTGAACCATCCTCACACCAACTAGAGTAGTCTTGACCTCCCATCTGCCTCATTGGAGAGGCTTCGTCTACCTTTAATCATATTTTACTGGACTATATCTTGCACTAAAGATGATTCCCCTTTATCCTGTATGTCCACTGTGAACGGTTGGATTGTGATCATGCACAGTCTTTCCACTAACTGTTTAGCATGCAACAAAAAAGCTTTCTATTGTACCTCCGCACACGTAACAATTAGTAGACGAAACTAAACTGTATCCTGTATCTGTAACATTTCGGCGTCCTATGACGGGTGCCGGCAGTCGCCTGTAAAGGTCGCGTAAGTGGGACAGGCCCTTAAAGTAAACGTAATCCTGTATCTGTACACTATGGGTGGCTTGATAGGAATTATGTGCAGTCTTTTCGCTGACGAGAGCACGCAAAAAAAAGCTTTTCACTCTACCTCGATACATATAACAAATGAGAAATTAAACTAAACCTAATTCAAACCAAATGTAACCGGATTTTACTGAACTTTATCTTGCATTAAATTCTATGCCCTTTATCCTGTATCCGTACGTTGTGCGCGGCTCGGTCATAACCATGTATAGTCTTTCCACTGTCAAGATAGCACGCAACACAAAACTTGTTCAATGCAACTCAGTACACGGGGCAATAAGCTCAACTCAACTAAACCAGAAAGAGATTCTTCCTTCGCTCCATAGATGCTGCCTCACCCGCTGAGTTTCTCCAGCATTTTTTTTTATCTACCTTCGATTTTTCAAGCATCAGCAGTTCTTTCTTAAACAATAAACCAGAAAGAGTATCATTCGTAAAATTCTTACCGAAATGTCTCTTTATTTTTGTTAATGCCAAAGATTTTCGTTCCGTGCTTCCTACGCCCTTTCCATCTACAGTATGTTCCCCTGTAACTCTGTGTCCACAGTGTATTGGATGATAGTTTTACGAGTCACGGGTTAATAAGCAAACATTGTGTAAAAACATTAATTGCAGGCCAATCATAAATTTGATCTTTGGACCCAGCAGTAAAAATTATTCCGCACTATCAGCACTGAGGGCTCCTCCTGTATTCAACGTTTATTTGAATTTGGATCTATATATGGACAGGACAGGTTTATATGTTCATAGATTATCGGAATAGGCCATTCAGTCCATCAAGTCCACTCCGCCATTCAATCTGATATGGCTGATCTATCTTTCCCTCTCAATCCCATTCTCTTGTCTTCTCCCCATAACCCTTGACACCCTGACAGATCAAGAACCTGCCAATCTCCGCCTTAATAATACCCAAATGACTTGGTCTCCACAGTTGTCTATGGCAATGATTTCCACAGATTCATCACACTCTGGCGAACACTATTTCTCATCTTAGACAATAGGCAATAGACAATAGGTGCAGGAGTAGGCCATTCGGCCCTTCGAGCCAGCACCGACATTCAATGTGATCATGGCTGATCATCCCCATCAGTGCCCCGTTCCTGCCTTCTCACCATATCCCCTGACTCCGCTATTTTTATGAGCCCTATCTAGCTCTCTCTTGAAAGCATCCAGAGAACCGGCCTGCACCGCCCTCTGAGGCACAGAATTCCACAGACTCACCACTCTCTGTGAGAAAAAGTGTTTCCACGTCTCCGTTCTAAATGGCTTACTCCTTATTCTTAAACTGTGGCTCCTGGTTCTGGACTCCCCCAACATTGGGAACATGTTTCCTGCCTCTAATGTGTCCTAGCCCTTAACAATCTTATATGTGTCAATGAGATACCCTCTCATCCTTCTAAACTCCGGAGTGTACAAGCCCAGCTGCTCCATTCTCTCAGCATATGACAGTTCAGCCATCCCGGGAATTAACCTTCATCTTATTTCCAGAGGTTCGTCCTTTTATATTGACGCTCGGCCCTCTGGTCCTTGACTCTCCCACTAGTGGAAACATCATTTCCACATCCGCTCTATCCAGGCCTATCACTATTCAGTAAGTTTCAATGAGGTCCATTCTCAACCCTCTAAACTCCAGCAGCCAACCAGAGAAAGCCCCTCTTTATTGCCACTCTTTCCTTCTTCTATTCACCCAACCTGCTATCCATGCTACTATCTTCTTCCCTTAAATACCATGTGCTCTCATCTTCCTCAGCTGCCTCACGTGTGGCACCTTATCAAAGGCCTACTGAAAATCCAGGTAAACAACATTCACTGACTGTCCCGGGCCAAATGCGGACAGGTGGGACCAGTGTACATGGGCCATCTTGGACGAATTGGAGGCATTGAAGTTTGTCATCCATATCAAGGCATGATCAGTAGTTTTGTAGATGGCACAAAATTAGGTGGGAATGTAGATAGTGTTATCAAAAATTGAAGCAGGATTTTCATCCGTTGGGCAGGTAGGCTGAGGAATGGTCAATGGAGTTTATACAGAGAAATGTGGTGTTGCGTTTTGGGAAGTCTCGCCAGGGCAGAAACTTCACGGTGAAAGGCAAGGGGTTGAGGGCTTTGGGGAGTGTTGCAGAGCACAGGGATGTACCCAAGTCCTCCGGTTCTTGGCTTCCGGGGGTAAAGCACACACTGCATTCACCCTATCTATTCCCCTCATGATCATACACCTCGAAACTACAACACTTCATCCTCCTGTGCTCCAATTCCTAGCCTGCCCAATCTCTCCTCACAGCTCAGGCCCTTGAGTCCTGGCAACATTTTCGTAAATCAGAGGGATGTCACGGATAGATAGGGTGGTTAAGAAGCCTTTCAGCACATTGGCCTTCATCAGTCAGAATATAGAGTATAGAAGTTGGGAAGTCGTTAGAGTTGGACAAGAGCGCGGTCTTCAGTTTTGGTCTCCCTGTTATTGGAAAGATGTTGTCAAGCTGGAAAGGGTGCAGAGAAGATTTATGAGGATGTTGCCAGGACTCGAGGGCCAGTGCCATTGGGAGAAGTTGAACGGGCTAGAACTTTATTTCTTTCAGCGCAGGAGACTGAGTGTTAATCTATTAGCGTATATGATCTCTATGGGGAGTAGTTAGGGTCAATGCACAGTCTTTATCCCGCATGGAACGTGCTGCCAGAAGAGGTAATTGTGGCACGTACTATAACTACATTTAAAATACATTTGGACATTTGGACAGGTACATGGATAGGACGGGTTTAGAGGGATGTGGGCCAAACGCGGGCAGGTGGGACTAGTGTAGATAAGTAATCTTGGGCGAGTTGGACTGAAGGACCTGTTTCGGTCCAATGTGACTCTGCGACTCCATTCCATGGTTCCCTCCGCTTCTTCTGTCAATAGACTGACAGGTTTGAAGTTGCGAATCAGGCACATAACAGTAAGAAAATCTACAGTAGCCTCTCCTATCTTAGATGTGTATTGAGTCATAGAGTCATACTGCACGGAAACATCCCTTCGGCCCAACATGCCCACTGAGCAACATGCCTTACCTACACTCGTCCTACCTGCCTGCACCCCTTTAAACCTATCCTATCCATATACCTGAAACTTCGAGATAGTGCCTGCCTCGACTACCTCCTCTGGCATCTCGTCCCATACACTCACCACCCTCTGTGTGAAAAGGTTGCCCCTCAGATTCATAATAATCATCCCTTGTCCATCTAAATGCAAGTGTTCTTTATCCCTCAGAATATTCTCCAGTACATTTCCGACCACAGATGTTAAGCTCACTTGCCTGTAATTTCTTAAATAGAGGCACAACATTTACCACTCCCCCGGTCTTCCAGCACCTCGCCTATATTTACAATCAAGAACATATCAGAAGTAATAAAAATAATATAGCAGATAAACCTCTCTAATCTGATCCTAATGTACGTGTATAAATGATGACGACCAGCTGATATATAAACAAATTACATAACCAACAGAAACCCTTATCAGTGGAGCTGAAATCAACTTTAGTTTAATTTATTTTAGAGTTACGGCCCTTTGCCCCAACTAGTCCACGCCGACCAGTTCACACTAATTTAGTTTAGAGATACAAGTGGAAACCAGCCCTTCGGCCCACCGAGTCCGTGCTGAACATCGAACACCAGTTCACCAGTTTAGTTTAGATATACAGGGCGGAAACAGGCCTTTCGGCCCAGTGAGTCCACGCCAACCAGCGATCACACATACACAAGTTATATCCTAAACACCTGGGGATAATCTGCAGAAGCTAATGAACCTACAAACCTGCACGTCTTTGAAATGTGTGAAGAAATCGGAGCATCCGCAGAAAACCCAACGTACAAACTCCGTGCAGACAGCACCCGTCAGGATCGAACCCCGGTCTTTGGCGCTGTGAGTAGGTAAATCAAAAAACAGACATCATAGTGTTAAGGTGAGAGGGGGAAAGATTTAATAGCAACCTGATGGGCAACTTTTTACATACACAGGGTGAAGGGTATATGAAATGAGGTGCCGGAGGATGTAAGTGAGGCATGTACGATAACAATATTTGGACAAGTACATGTATAGAGTAAAAGAGTCATAGAGTGATATAATATGGAAACTGGGCCTTTGGCATAACTTGCCCACACTAGCCATGTCCCATCTACAACTGTGCCCCCTGCCCACGTTTGGTCCATATTCCTCCCAACCTGTCCTATCCACGTACCTGTCTAACTGTTTTGTAAATGGTGGGACAGTCCCTGCCGCAACTATCTCCTCTGGCAGGTTCATCCATACACCCACCACACTTTGTGTAAAAAAGTTACCTCTCAGATTCCTACTATATCTTTTCCCCTTCACCTTAAACCAATATCCTCTGGTCCTTCATTCGCCTACCCGGGGAAAGAGACTCTGTGCATCTACCAGATACATTCCTCGCATGATTTTATACACCTCAAATTAGAACCCCCCCCCCTCAACATCCTGCACTCCAAGGAATAGAGTCCCAGCCTACTCAATCTCCCTGAAGATTCAGACCCTCGAGTCCTGTAACATCTTCATAAATCTTCTCAGTACCCTTTCCAACTCGACAACACCTTTCCAGGGTTTCCAGGCATCAGTCTGAAGAAGGGTTTCGGCCCGAAACGTTGCCTATTTCCTTCGCTCCATAGATGCTGCTGCACCCGCTGAGTTTCTCCAGCATTCTTGTGTACCAACACCTTTCCAATGCATGGTACACAGGAATAAATACAATACTCTAAATGTGGCGTGACCAATGCCTTCCACAATTACAACATACCTCCCAACTTCTATATTCAATATTCTGACTGATAAAGGCCAATGTGCCAAAAAGCCGTTTTGAGCACCTGAATTAAATGCATCTTCAAGGAACCATGCACCTGCACTCTTTGATCCCTCTGCTCTGTAACATTCCCCAGAGCCCCACTATTCGTTATGTAGGCCCTGCACATGTTAGACTTCCCTAAATGCAACAACTCACATTTCTCTGTATTAAATTCCACCAACCATTCCTCAGACAACCTGGCCGATCAATCAAGATCCTGCTGCGATTTTCCGCAACCATCGACACTATCTGCAAAACCCATCATTGATATAGATGACAAATGGAATGGGTCTGTTTACCATGTGACATCCATGGCATGACCTCACGTGTCATTCCACATATTTTTCCATCCCTGGCCACCATACTTTTGTACGAAGATTGTGATTAGGTAACAACTCATAGATAGCACGCAACACAAAACTTGTTCAATGCAACTCAGTACACGGGGCAATAAGCTCAACTCAACTAAACCAGAAAGAGATTCTTCCTTCGCTCCATAGATGCTGCCTCACCCGCTGAGTATCTCCAGCATTTTTTATCTACCTTCTATTTTTCCAGCATCAGCAGTTCTTTCTTAAACAATAAACCAGAAAGAGTATCATTCGTAAAATTCTTACCGAAATGTCTCTTTATTTTTGTTAATGCCAAAGATCTTCGTTCAGTGCTTCCTACGCCCTTTCCATCTACAGTATGTTCCCCTGTAACTCTGTGTCCACAGTGTATTGGATGATTGTTTTACGAGAGTCACGGGTTAATAAACAAGCATTGTGTAAAAACATTAATTGCAGGCCAATCATAAATTTGATCTTTGGACCCAGCAGTAAAAATTATTCCGCACTATCAGCACTGAGGGCTCCTCCTGTATTCAACGTTTATTTGAATTTGGATCTATATATGGACAGGACAGGTTTATATTTTCATAGATTATCGGAATAGGCCGCTCAGTCCATCAAGTCCACTCCGCCATTCAATCTGATATGGCTGATCTATCTTTCCCTCTCAATCCCATTCTCTTGTCTTCTCCCCATAACCCTTGACACCCTGACAGATCAAGAACCTGCCAATCTCCGCCTTAATAATACCCAAATGACTTGGTCTCCACAGTTGTCTATGGCAATGATTTCCACAGATTCATCACACTCTGGCGAACACTATTTCTCATCTTAGACAATAGGCAATAGACAATAGGTGCAGGAGTAGGCCATTCGGCCCTTCGAGCCAGCACCGACATTCAATGTGATCATGGCTGATCATCCCCATCAGTGCCCCGTTCCTGCCTTCTCACCATATCCCCTGACTCCGCTATTTTTATGAGCCCTATCTAGCTCTCTCTTGAAAGCATCCAGAGAACCGGCCTGCACCGCCCTCTGAGGCACAGAATTCCACAGACTCACCACTCTCTGTGAGAAAAAGTGTTTCCACGTCTCCGTTCTAAATGGCTTACTCCTTATTCTTAAACTGTGGCTCCTGGTTCTGGACTCCCCCAACATTGGGAACATGTTTCCTGCCTCTAGTGTGTCCTAACCCTTAACAATCTTATATGTGTCAATGAGATTCCCTCTCATCCTTCTAAACTCCGGAGTGTACAAGCCCAGCTGCTCCATTCTCTGAGCATATGACAGTTCAGCCATCCCGGGAATTAACCTTCATCTTATTTCCAGAGGTTCGTCCTTTTATATTGACGCTCGGCCCTCTGGTCCTTGACTCTCCCACTAGTGGAAACATCATTTCCACATCCGCTCTATCCAGGCCTATCACTATTCAGTAAGTTTCAATGAGGTCCATTCTCAACCCTCTAAACTCCAGCAGCCAACCAGAGAAAGCCCCTCTTTATTGCCACTCTTTTCTTCTTCTATTCACCCAACCTGCTATCCATGCTACTATCTTCTTCCCTTAAATACCATGTGCTCTCATCTTCCTCAGCTGCCTCACGTGTGGCACCTTATCAAAGGCCTACTGAAAATCCAGGTAAACAACATTCACTGACTGTCCCGGGCCAAATGCGGACAGGTGGGACCAGTGTACATGGGCCATCTTGGACGAATTGGAGGCATTGAAGTTTGTCATCCATATCAAGGCATGATCAGTAGTTTTGTAGATGGCACAAAATTAGGTGGGAATGTAGATAGTGTTATCAAAAATTGAAGCAGGATTTTCATCCGTTGGGCAGGTAGGCTGAGGAATGGTCAATGGAGTTTATACAGAGAAATGTGGTGTTGCGTTTTGGGAAGTCTCGCCAGGGCAGAAACTTCACGGTGAAAGGCAAGGGGTTGAGGGCTTTGGGGAGTGTTGCAGAGCACAGGGATGTACCCAAGTCCTCCGGTTCTTGGTTTCCGGGGGTAAAGCACACACTGCATTCACCCTATCTATTCCCCTCATGATCATACACCTCGAAACTACAACACTTCATCCTCCTGTGCTCCAATTCCTAGCCTGCCCAATCTCTCCTCACAGCTCAGGCCCTTGAGTCCTGGCAACATTTTCGTAAATCAGAGGGATGTCACGGATAGATAGGGTGGTTAAGAAGCCTTTCAGCACATTGGCCTTCATCAGTCAGAATATAGAGTATAGAAGTTGGGAAGTCGTTAGAGTTGGACAAGAGCGCGGTCTTCAGTTTTGGTCTCCCTGTTATTGGAAAGATGTTGTCAAGCTTGAAAGGGTGCAGAGAAGATTTATGAGGATGTTGTCAGGACTCGAGGGCCAGTGCCATTGGGAGAAGTTGAACGGGCTAGAAATTTATTTCTTTCAGCGCAGGAGACTGAGTGTTAATCTATTAGCGTATATGAACTCTATGGGGAGTAGTTAGGGTCAATGCACAGTCTTTATCCCGCATGGAACGTGCTGCCAGAAGAGGTAATTGTGGCACGTACTATAACTACATTTAAAATACATTTGGACATTTGGACAGGTACATGGATAGGACGGGTTTAGAGGGATGTGGGCCAAACGCGGGCAGGTGGGACTAGTGTAGATAAGTAATCTTGGGCGAGTTGGACTGAAGGACCTGTTTCGGTCCAATGTGACTCTGCGACTCCATTCCATGGTTCCCTCCGCTTCTTCTGTCAATAGACTGACAGGTTTGAAGTTGCGAATCAGGCACATAACAGTAAGAAAATCTACAGTAGCCTCTCCTATCTTAGATGTGTATTGAGTCATAGAGTCATACTGCACGGAAACATCCCTTCGGCCCAACATGCCCACTGAGCAACATGCCTTACCTACACTCGTCCTACCTGCCTGCACCCCTTTACACCTATCCTATCCATATACCTGAAACTTTGAGATAGTGCCTGCCTCGACTACCTCCTCTGGCATCTCGTCCCATACACTCACCACCCTCTGTGTGAAAAGGTTGCCCCTCAGATTCATAATAATCATCCCTTGTCCATCTAAATGCAAGTGTTCTTTATCCCTCATAATATTCTCCAGTACATTTCCGACCACAGATGTTAAGCTCACTTGCCTGTAATTTCTTAAATAGAGGCACAACATTTACCACTCCCCCGGTCTTCCAGCACCTCGCCTGTATTTACAATCAAGAACATATCAGAAGTAATAAAAATAATATAGCACATAAACCTCTCTACTCTGATCCTAATGTACGTGTATAAATGATGACGACCAGCTGATATATAAACAAATTACATAACCAACAGAAACCCTTATCAGTGGAGCTGAAATCAACTTTAGTTTATTTTATTTTAGAGATACAGCCCTTTGCCCCAACTAGTCCACGCCGACCAGTTCACACTAATTTAGTTTAGAGATACAAGTGGAAACCAGCCCTTCGGCCCACCGAGTCCGTGCTGAACATCGAACACCAGTTCTCCAGTTTAGTTTAGATATACAGGGCGGAAACAGGCCTTTCGGCCCAGTGAGTCCACGCCAACCAGCGATCACACATACACAAGTTATATCCTAAACACCTGGGGATAATCTGCAGAAGCTAATGAACCTACAAACCTGCACGTCTTTGAAATGTGTGAAGAAATCGGAGCATCCGCAGAAAACCCAACGTACAAACTCCGTGCAGACAGCACCCGTCAGGATCGAACCCCGGTCTTTGGCGCTGTGAGTAGGTAAATCAAAAAACAGACATCATAGTGTTAAGGTGAGAGGGGGAAAGATTTAATAGCAACCTGATGGGCAACTTTTTCCATACACAGGGTGAAGGGTATATGAAATGAGGTGCCGGAGGGTGTAAGTGAGGCATGTACGATAACAATATTTGGACAAGTACATGTATAGAGTAAAAGAGTCATAGAGTGATATAATACGGAAACAGGCCCTTTGGCATAACTTGCCCACACTAGCCATGTCCCATCTACAACTGTGCCCCCTGCCCACGTTTGGTCCATATTCCTCCCAACCTGTCCTATCCATGTACCTGTCTAACTGTTTCGTAAATGGTGGGACAGTCCCTGCCGCAACTATCTCCTCTGGCAGGTTCATCCATACACCCACCACACTTTGTGTAAAAAAGTTACCTCTCAGATTCCTACTATATCTTTTCCCCTTCACCTTAAACCAATATCCTCTGGTCCTTCATTCGCCTACCCGGGGAAAGAGACTCTGTGCATCTACCAGATACATTCCTCGCATGATTTTATACACCTCAAATTAGAACCCCCCCCCTCAACATCCTGCACTCCAAGGAATAGAGTCCCAGCCTACTCAATCTCCCTGAAGATTCAGACCCTCGAGTCCTGTAACATCTTCATAAATCTTCTCAGTACCCTTTCCAACTCGACAACACCTTTCCAGGGTTTCCAGGCATCAGTCTGAAGAAAGGTTTCGGCCCGAAACGTTGCCTATTTCCTTCGCTCCATAGATGCTGCTGCACCCGCTGAGTTTCTCCAGCATTCTTGTGTACCAACACCTTTCCAATGCATGGTACACAGGAATAAATACAATACTCTAAATGTGGCGTGACCAATGCCTTCCACAATTACAACATACCTCCCAACGTCTATATTCAATATTCTGACTGATAAAGGCCAATGTGCCAAAAAGCCGTTTTGAGCACCTGAATTAAATGCATCTTCAAGGAACCATGCACCTGCACTCTTTGATCCCTCTGCTCTGTAACATTCCCCAGAGCCCCACTATTCGTTATGTAGGCCCTGCACATGTTAGACTTCCCTAAATGCAACAACTCACATTTCTCTGTATTAAATTCCACCAACCATTCCTCAGACAACCTGGCCGATCAATCAAGATCCTGCTGCGATTTTCCGCAACCATCGACACTATCTGCAAAACCATCCATCATTGATATAGATGACAAATGGAATGGGTCTGTTTACCATGTGACATCCATGGCATGACCTCACGTGTCGTTCCACATATTTTTCCATCCCTGGCCACCATACTTTTGTACGAAGATTGTGATTAGGGAACAACTCATGAATGCCCCTCATAAGCAAATGCGATAATCCTTGACCTCAGCTTTGTTGGCACTAAGAACTTCCAATTGTGCATCGTTGATCTCTGATACCATTAGGGGGCGCAGCATGATAGCAGCCTCGCCAACAGTGTGTCTGTCTTTTCGTCTTCTTTAGTTATTTTTAGTGTGTTTTAACAGTTTGTGTCAATGTTCTCTGGTTTGTTTTATGTTGGGGGTGGGGGAGGGGGGAGGGGAAACCTTTTTTCAATCTCTTACCTTGCCGGAGATGCGATTGTTTTCCGAATCCTATCTCCGATCGCTCTGCGGCCTAACATCGTGGAGCTGGAGGCGATGCTCGGGACTTACTTTGAGCCCCACCGCGGGGACGTGGACTTACCATTCGGAGCCGATCACTTGCCTGGGGTCCACGCTCCAACCGCGGCCTACGGATTTCAACATCTAGGAGCTCGCAGTCACGGGGAGAGACCGATGTCGGGAATCTCCAACCGGAAAGGTTCGACCAGCCCCGACGCTAGTTTGAGATTCCCCCCCCCCCCCCACCCGCCCGATGCGGGAGCTTGATCGCCCCGAACGCGGAGACCCCGAACGCCGCAGGCTATGGGATCCAAAATCGTCCCGTCAAGGGAATGCTCGAGGCCCCCGCCCGCGGGAGAACAAAGAAGGGAAAAGATTGAACTTATTTTTTTGCCTTCCATCACAGTGAGGAATGTGGAGGAGTCACTGTGGTGGATGTTCATGTTAAAATGTATTTTGTGTGTTCTATTGCTTTTTAAAAGTATGACTGTACGGCAAATCAAATTCCTCGTATGTTGCGAAACATAATTGTCTAATAAAGTATGATTATGCTTATGATTATGATAGCTGTGGACATCCCCCCCCCCCAGTTATCTCTGTGAATCCTCTCTCAAACTTCTAGTACTTCTGGATTCATGTCCGACTCTTTCTCGTGTACTCATTGCCCTTGGTGTGGAGTATACTGCAACACATCTTACAAATGATTCTGCTTTTGCCTCCAGCGTAGACCCTTGTGGCTCGTCTACCTTCAGGAATCAGTATAATCGGAATAAAGTCAGCTATATTGCTCTTTCCAGTCCTTTTCTGTCTGGGAATATATTCTTTCTACTTCCGTCAATGATCTGCTTGCATACGCTATGTCTCTCTATTGTGCCGCATGCTTGTCTCCAAGTACAGTACCCAAACCGTCTGAAATAGCATCTGCAATAACTTGGGTTGGTGCCTTTGGATCATAGTATCCCAATGTACGGGCAAATCTCTGATGCAGCATTGACCCGGAACAACAACCTCTTAATATCGGAGTAGTTTACAATGTGTGGCAAAGCTCGTGTTCACAAGTGATTGGAGCAGAAACAGCCCATTCGGCCCATCAAGTCTACTCCGCCATTCAATCATGGCTGATCTAAGTCTCTCTCAAACCCATTCTCCTGCCTTCTCCACATAACCCCTGACACCAGTCACGTGTACTGAGGTACAGTGAAAAGCATTTTTGTTCCATGTTATCCAGCCAGTAAAAAGATTATATATGATTATATATGATTATAGTCAAGCGGTCCGCACTGTACAGGTACAGGATAAAGTGTCTAACGTTGAGTGCACGATAAAGGTAGTTGGTATCTCTGCACAGCATTCTAGTTGCTGATCATAACGCCATAAGGGATAGGAGAAGAATTAGGCCATTCGGCCCATGAAGTCTACTCTGTCATTCAACCATGGCTGATCTATCTTTACCCCTGCATGCCATTCTCCTGCCTTCTCCCCATAACTCCTGACACCCGTACTAATCAAGAATCTATCTATCTCTGCCTTAAATGTATCTGCTGCCTTGACCTCCCCCGCCTTCTGTGGCAAAGATTTCCACAGATTCCTTTGACTAAAGAATATGATAGGATGGTCCCGTTGCCTGTTAACAGCTGGGAAGAAATTGTCCCTGAAACTGGATGTGTGCGTTTTCACATTTCTGAACCTCATGTCTGATGGGAGAGAGGAGAAGGGGAAGGATCCGGGGTGAGATGAAGATGGAGTCGATGGTTCGATTTGCCTGTATCTCAGTATGTATGACAATATCATAGCAATAGTAAAGATAGAAACATAGAAGCATAGAAAATAGGTGCAGGAGGAGGCCGTTTGTCCCTTCGTGCCAAATTAATCAACATGATTTAGGCTGAAATAGTTATTTTCCTTGACCCCGGGACCAACTCCCGACACCACCATGGGCACCGCACGATTGGCAGCCCCGCCAACAATCTGTCTGTTTTCTCATCATTTTTTTTAATTTTTAGTGTCTGTTAAAAGTTTGTGTAAATTTTCACCGGTTTGTATTATGTGCGGGGAGGGGGAGGGGGTCGGGGGAAACATGTTTTCAATTTCTTACCTCGCCGGAGATGCAATTTATTTTGTCGGATCGTATCTCCGGTCGCTCTGCGGCCTACCATCGACGGAGCTGGAGGACCCCTCGCACTGACCCTGAGCGCCACCGCGGGGCTTGGACTTAACATCGGAACCGATCCCTTGCCTGGGATCGCTCCAACCGCGGCCTGCAGAGTTTACCATCGCGGAGCTCGCAGTCTCGGGAGAGGCCGAGTCGGGAAGCTCCAACGACTCAGAGGCTCGACCAGCCCCGACGCGAGGTCCGATCGTCCAGCGCGGGGGAACTGATATCGCCCCGATGCAGGAGCTGGACCGCCCCGACGCGGAGGGCCCAAACGCCGCTCGCTACGGGAGTCATGATCGTCCCGTCAACGGAGGGCTAGAGGCGGGAGAAGAAAGAAGGGAAGAGATTGAACTTTTTTTAATTGCCTTCCACAGTGAAGAATGTGGAGGCGTCACTGTGGTGAATGTTTACGTTAAAATGTATTGTATGTGTTCTGTTGCTTTTTATTTGTATGACTGACATGTGAGGAAAGATTGGAAAGTCTGGACTTGTATTTACTGGAATTTAGGATGAGAGTGGATCTTATAGACACGTATAACATTATAAAAGGACTGGACAAGCGGAGTGGTTTACTGCCTGCTGCATCTGCATGCCTACTTTTAATGACTGGTGTACCATGACACCCAGGTCTCGTTGCAATCTCCCCTTTCCCTAATCGCCCACCATTCAGATAGTAGTCTACTTTCCTGTTCTTGCCACCAAAGAACAGGAAAGTAGACTATTATCTGAACACAAAAGTGTTTGCCCAGATTAGGGGTTGCGAATTAGGATCTTATAGAAATTTACAAAATTCTTAAGGAGGTTCGACAGGCTAGATGCAGGAAGATTGTTCCCGATTTTGGGGAAGTCCAGAACAAGGGGTCACAGTTTAAGGATAAGGGGGAAGTCTTTTAGGACCGAGATGAGAAAAAAAATTCACACAAAGCGTGGTGAATCTGTCGAATTCTCTGCCACAGAAAGTAGTTGAGGGCAGTTCATTGGCTATATTTAAGAGGGAGTTAGATGTGGCCCTTGTGGCTAAAGCGATCAGGGGGTATGGAGAGAAGGCAGGTACAGGATACTGAGTTGGATGATCAGCCATGATCACATTGAATGGCGTTGCAGGCTCGAAGGGCCGAATGGCCTACTTTTGCACCTATTTTCTATGTTTCTATGTTTCTATCTGTGATTTACGTCACTTATTCCTCGCATAATTTTAGACATCTCTATAAGATCACCCTCATCCTGCTGCGCCCCAAGGAATAAAGTTCTAACCTGCCCAACCTCTCCCAGTAGCTCAGGCCCCTCCAGTTCTGGCAACATCTTCGTAAATCTTCGCTGCGCCCTTTCCGGCTTTACATCTTTCCTGAGTTTTAGAGTGAAAGCCATAGAGCCACAGGGCCACAGAGTCACAGAGCCACAGAGTCAGAGTCACAGAGTCACAGACATACAGAGACGCAGAGCCACAGAGCCACAGAGTCACAGAGTCACAGTCACAGAGACACGGAGTCAGAGAGTCAACGTCACAGAGCCACAGAGCCACAGAGTCACAGAGTCACAGTCACAGACCCCCAGTCACAGAGCCACAGAGCCACAGAGTCACAGTCACAGTCACAATCACAGAGCCACAGAGTCACAGTCACAGAGTCACAGAGTCACAGAGACACAGAGTCACAGAGACACAGAGACACAGTGCCACAGAGTCACAGAGTCACAGTCAAAGAGTCACAGTCACAGAGTCACAGAGACACAGAGCCACAGAGTCACAGAGTCACAGAGTCACAGAGTCAGAGTGACAGGGTCACAGAGTCACAGATTCACAGTCACAGAGTCACAGAGTCACAGAGTCACAGAGTCACAGTCACAGAGACACAGAGCCACGGAGACACAGAGTCACAGGGTCACAGAGTCACAGAGCCACAGAGTCACAGAGTTACAGTCACAGAGTCACAGTCACAGAGTCACAGAGTCACAGTCACAGAGTCACAGAGTCACAGAGTCACAGGGTCACAGAGTCACAGAGTCACAGTCACAGAGACACAGAGACACAGACACAGAGTCACAGAGTCACAGAGTCACAGTCACAGACACAGAGACACAGATCGACAGAGACACAGAGACACAGAGCCACAGAGCTACAGAGCCACAGTCACAGAGCCACAGTCACAGACACACAGAGACACAGATCCACAGAGCCACAGAGCCGCAGAGTCACAGTCACAGAGACACAGAGACACAGAGTCACGGTCACAGAATCACAGTCACAGACACACAGAGACACGGAGACACAGAGCCACAGAGCCACAGTCACAGACACAGAGACACAGAGTCACAGAGCCACAGTCACAGACACACAGAGACACAGAGACACAGAGACACCACACAGAGACACAGAGCCACAGTCACAGCCACAGAGTCACAGAGCCACAGAGTCACAGGGTCACAGTCACAGAGTCACAGTCACAGAACAACAGAGCCACAGGGTCACAGGGTCACAGTCACAGAGTCACAGAGCCACACAGTCACAGAACCACAGAGCCACAGGGTCACAGGTTCACAGAGTCACAGAGCCACACATTCACAGAACCACAGAGCCACAGGGTCACAGTGTCACAGAGTCACAGAGCCACACAGTCACAGAACCACAGAGCCACAGGGTCACAGGGTCACAGAGTCACAGTCACAGGGTCACAGAGTCACAGAGTCACAGGTTCACAGGGTCACAGAGTTACAGTCACAGAGCCACAGAGTCACAGTGTCACAGAGTCACAGTCACAGAGCCACAGAGCCACAGAGCCACAGTCACAGTCACAGTCACAGAGCCACAGTCACAGTCACAGAGACACAGAGTCACAGAGTCACAGAGTCACAGAGTCACAGAGACACAGAGCCACAGAGTTACAGAGTCACAGAGTCGCAGAGTCACAGTCACAGGGTCACAGAGTCACAGTCACAGTCACAGAGTCACAGTCACAGAGTCACAGAGTCACAGAGACACAGAGTCACAGTCACAGACACACAGAGACACAGAGACACAGACACAGAGACACAGAGCCACAGAGGCACAGGGTCACAGTCACAGAGACACAGTCACAGAGTCACAGTCACAGTCACAGTCACAGATTCACAGAGTCACAGAGCCACAGTCACAGAGACACAGAGACACAGAGACACAGAGACACAGAGCCACAGTCACAGCCACAGAGCCACAGAGCCACAGAGTCACAGGGTCACAGAGTCACAGAGTCACAGTCACACAGTCACAGAGTCACAGAGTCACAGTCACAGAGTCACAGAGTCACAGAGTCACAGAGTCACAGGGTCACTGTCACAGAGTCACAGTCACAGACACAGAGACACAGAGACACAGTCAGAGTCACAGTCACAGAGACACAGATCGACAGAGACACAGAGACACAGAGCCACAGCTACAGAGCCACAGTCACTGAGTCACAGTCACAGACACACAGAGACACAGATCCACAGAGCCACAGAGCCGCAGAGTCACAGTCACAGAGACACAGAGTCACAGAGCCACAGTCACAGACACACAGAGACACAGAGACACAGAGACACAGACACAGAGACACAGAGCTACAGTCACAGCCACAGAGTCACAGAGCCACAGAGTCACAGGGTCACAGTCACAGAGCCACACAGTCACAGAACCACAGAGCCACAGTCACAGAGTCACAGTCACAGAGTCACAGAGTCACAGTCACAGAGTCACAGAGTCACAGAGTCACAGGTTCACAGTCACAGTCACAGACTCACAATCACAGAGTCACAGAGTCACAGGGTCACAGGGTCACAGTCAGAGAGACACAGAGACACAGAGACACAGCGTCGCAGAGTCACAGAGTCACAGTCACAGACACAGAGACACAGATCGAGAGAGACACAGAGACACAGAGCCACAGAGCTACAGAGCCACAGTCACAGTCACAGAGACACAGAGACACAGAGACACAGAGACACAGTGACAGCCTCAGAGCCACAGAGCCACAGAGTCACAGGGTCACAGAGTCACTGTCACAGAGTCACACAGTCACAGAGTCACAGAGAGACAGAGACACAGTGTCACAGACACAGAGACACAGATCGATAGAGACATAGAGACACAGAGACACAGAGTCACAGAGTCACAGAGTCACAGTCACAGACACACAGAGACACGGAGACACAGAGCCACAGAGCCACAGCCACAGACACACAGAGACACAGAGCCACAGAGCCACAGTCACAGACACACAGAGACACAGAGACACAGAGACACAGACACAGAGACACAGAGCCACAGTCACAGCCACAGAGTCACCGAGCCACAGAGCCACAGGGTCACAGTCACAGAGCCACACAATCACAGAACCACAGAGCCACAGGGTCACAGGGTCACAGAGTCACAGTGTCACAGACCCACACAGTCACAGAACCTCAGAGCCACAGGGTCACAGGGTCACAGTCACAGAGCCACACAGTCACAGAACCACAGAGCCACAGGATCACAGGGTCACAGAGTCACAGAGCCACACAGTCACAGAACCACAGAGCCACAGGGTCACAGGGTCACAGAGTCACGGAGTCACAGAGCCACACAGTCACAGGTCCACAGAGTCACAGTGTCACAGAGTCACAGTCACAGAGCAACAGAGCCACATAGCCACAGCCACAGTCACAGTCACAGAGCCACAGTCACAGTCACAGAGACACAGAGTCACAGAATCACAGAGTCACAGAGTCACAGCGTCACAGAATCACAGAGACACAGTCACAGTCACAGAGCCACAGAGCCACAGTCACACAGACACAGAGACACAGACACAGAGACACAGAGCCACAGAATCACAGGGTCACAGTCACAGAGACACAGAGTCACAGAGTCACAGAATCACAGTCACAGTCACAGTCACAGAGTCACAGAGCCACAGTCACAGAGACACAGAGACACAGAGACACAGAGACGCAGAGACACAGAGACACAGAGCCACAGAGCCACAGTCACAGCCACAGAGCCACAGAGCCACAGTCACAGGGTCACAGAGTCACAGAGTCACAGAGTCACCCGGTCACAGAGTCACAGAGTCACAGTCACAGAGTCACAGTCACAGAGTCACAGGGTCACAGAGTCACAGACTCACAGACTCACAGTCACAGAGTCACAGAGTCACAGTCACAGAGACACAGAGGCACATACACAGAGTCACAGAGTCACAGAGTCACAGTCACAGACACAGAGACACAGATCGACAGAGACACAGAGACACAGAGCCACAGAGCTACAGAGCCACAGTCACAGTCACAGAGACACAGAGACACAGAGACACAGAGACACAGAGTCACAGAGTCACAGAGTCACAGAGTCACAGAGTCACAGTCACGGTCACAGTCACAGTCACAGACACAGAGACACAGATCGACAGAGACATAGAGACACAGAGACACAGAGCTACAGAGCCACAGTCACAGAGCCACAGTCACAGGCACACAGAGACACAGATCCACAGAATCACAGAGCCGCAGTCCCAGTCACAGAGACACAGAGACACAGAGTCACAGAGTCACAGAGTCACAGTCACAGACCCACAGAGACACGGAGACGCAGAGCCACCGAGCCACAGTCACAGACACACAGACACGCAGAGACACAGAGACACAGATACAGAGACTCTCTGTGTGTCCTTTCTGTGCCCCTGTGTCTTTCTCTGTGCCTCTGTGCCCCTCTCCGTGTCCCTATCTGTGCCTCTGTGCCCCTCACTTTGCCCCTGTGTCCCTCTCTGGGCCTCTGTGTCCCCCTCTATGCTCCGCTCTGTGCCTCTGTGTCCCTCTCTGTGTCCCACTCTGTGCCTCTGTTTCCCCATTTGCGTCCCTCTGTGTCGCTCTCTGTCCCTCTCTGTCCCTCTCTGTGTCCCTCTCTGTGTCCCTCTCTGGGCCTATGTGTCCCTCTCTATGCCCCTCTCTGTGCCTCTGTGACCCTCTCTGTGTCCCACTCTGTGCCTCTGTGTCCCTCCCTGTGCCTCTGTGTCCCTCTCAGTGCCTCTGTGTCCCTCTCTCTCTCTACCCCATTCCTCTCTAGCCGCGCCTGCGAGTTGGGGGCTATGCGTGAGTGGTAGGGCGGGGGATGAGGTAAAATAAGAGTATGAATAATATTAATATAATACCAATGGGGGCGGTTATTGTGTGTGTGGAGCTGGTTAGTGTGTGTGTGTGTGTGTGTGCGTGGGGGGGGGTTTGGTTAGTGTGTGTGTGGGGGGTGGGGGTTGGTTAATGTGTGTGTGTGACGACACAGGTCCCCCTCCCCCCGCAACCGCGCGTTGAGGGGACGGGACACAACTGGTCCCACTTGGTCTAGTAACTATTAAAACTCTGATCTTGGATGTGTATTTATTTGTGTGTTTGTGTGTGATTCACATCTTATCGAAATAACGACGCGCTGACGGTGAAAATGTTACACATTACGGAGAGATTTATGCCGTGAAGTTAATAAGCGCCCTATCTGAAAATGTCATGCATTATTTCTCGAGTTATTAAAATGCAAAAACATCTGAAAGAACTTAGAAAATAAAACCGACTGGTTGATGACGTGATGATGTCACAATGGCTCTGCCCTCTCCATGTCTCAAAAAGACGCCGCAAATGGGAAACTCCAGCTCCAAAAGGCAGCTAGCATCCCTCTCCCTGTTTCTGCCCTCTCCCTGTTTCTGCCCTCTCCATGTCTCTGTCCTCTCACTGTCTCCGCCCTCTCACTGTCTCAACCCTCTCCCTGTCTCTGTCCTCTCCCTGTCTCTGCCCTCTCACTGTCTCCGCCCTCTCACAGTCTCAACCCTCTCCCTGTCTCTGCCCTCTCCCTGTCTCTGTCCTCTCCCTGTCTCTGCCCTCTCACTGTCTCCGCCCTCTCCCTGTCTCGGCCCTCTCCCTGTCTGTGGAATTCTCTGCCACAGAACTGTGCGGAGGCCGTCAATGAATATTTTTAATTAAGTTTAGATTAGTCTATTTCGTTTAATTTAGAGATCTGGCGCGGAAACGCGATCCCCGCACACCAACACAATCCTACACACACTAGGGTCAATTTACATTTATACCAAGCCAATTAACCTAGAAACCTGTACGTCTTTGGAGTGTGGGAGGAAACCGAAGATCGCGGAGAAAACACACGGGGAAAACGTACAACCTCCATACAGACAGCTCCCGCAGTCGGGATCGAACCCGGGTCCCTGGCGGTTAGATCAGCCATGATAGATCAGCCATCATTGAATGGCGAAGTACACTTGACGGACCAAATGGACTAATTCTGTCCATATCGTGAACTTATGAACCTACATGCCAATAAACTAAACAAAACTAAACTATACCGGGAGATAAGTATGTTTAAATGTCTCCAGCAATATAAAATAACAGCTTACTGGCAATTATGGCAGTAAACTAATTGGACTTTGTGTTTTCTCCTTTTTATGCAGGGTTTGATGATCCCTCTTCTGGAAGGTGTAATAAATATCACACAGATAAACGCACCTGATTTTCTTTGCAGCCCGCAATTCTGTACAAGAGCTTGCAGCTTTTCGGCAGTGAATTCATTCCTTTTTTGCTTGTCCTGATTGCAATTGCCCAGATCCAACAGCGTCATGAACGATTGGTTTGAACGACGGAGATTAGACTTTCTACGCAGTCGTCGGTAAGTTGGTTGGATTTTACCCTGCGTTTGAGCGAGAGGAAGATTCATGAAATGGATACAGTTTATTCCTGGATGTTATCAGGCAAATGAACAGTCCCCCCATCAACTAGACTGCAATCCTGACCTCCCATCTACCTCATTGGAGACCCCCGGACCATCTTTAATCGGACTTTACTGGCTTTACCTTGCACTAAATGTTATTCAGTTTATTCCCTTTAAGATAGGTTAGCCAAGATTGAACGTTGTAGACTTGATCGGTCGAATGACCTTATTCTGCTCCTATACCTTATGAACATTTAAGACATGCACGGTTGAAGGTTAATTGTCTTTGGTAAAATTGTAAATTGTCCCTAGTGTATAAGTGGTGATGGCTTTGGCGCCAGCTCGGTTGGCCGAAGGGCCTGTTTCCACGCTGTATCTCTAAATTGAACAAGAGTGAACTGGTGATCGATGGTCGGAGTAACAGATTAGATCCCATAGGATCCAATGTCCATTTGCCGTTTGTCATCCATATCAATGAATTGGATGAGAACGTACATGGCAAGATTGGCAAGTTTGCAGATGACACATAGGTGCGTGGTGTTGGAGATAGTGAAGCTGGATGTCAAACATTGCAGCAGGGTCTTGATCGGTGAGGCAGGTGCTCTGAGGAATATTTGATGGAATTTAATAGAGAAATGTTAGGTATTGCAATTTTGGAAATCGAATATAGGCAGAATCAACACAGTGAACGGTGGGGCTGTGGGGAATGTTGGAACAGCAGAGGGATCAACCAGAGCAGGCACATAATTGTCTGAAATGACGTCACGGGGAGAGGGAGTGTTGTGGAGCAGAGGAATCAAGGAGTGTAGGTACATAATTTCGTACATGTCCATGCTCTCCAGAGATGCTGCCTGACTCGTTGAGAAACTCCAGCACTGTGTACCTATCCGCGTTCCCAATAGACAATAGACAATAAGTGCAGGAGTAGGCCCTTCGGCCCTTCGAGCCAGCATCGCCATTCAATGTGATCATGGCTGATCATC
This sequence comes from Malacoraja senta, assembly GCA_038087875.1. Classification (NCBI taxonomy): domain Eukaryota; kingdom Metazoa; phylum Chordata; class Chondrichthyes; order Rajiformes; family Rajidae; genus Malacoraja; species Malacoraja senta. The sequence goes on from JAXLNO010003845.1 coordinate 341,446, forward strand.
CCCAATCAGTACCACGTTCCTGCCTTCTCCCCATATCCCATGACTCCGCTATCTTTAAGAGCTCTGCATACTCTCTCTTGAAAGCATCTAGAGAACCAGCCTCCAGCTCTGAGGTAGAGAATTCCAGAGACTCATAACTCTCTGTGTGAAAACGTTTTTCCTCATCTCCGTTCTAAATGGCTTACCCCTTATTCTTAAACGGTTGCCCCTGGTTCTGGACTCCCGCAACATCGGGAACATGTTTCCTGCCTTTAGCGTGTCCAAACCCTTATTAGTTTTTTATGTTTCAATAAGATCCCCTCTCACCCTACTAAATTCCAGAGTGTACAAGTCCAGCATCTCCATTCTATCAAGATATGACTGTCCCGCATCCCGGGAATTAACCTTGTGAACCTATGCTGTACTCCCTCAATAGCAATAATGTCCTTCCTCAAATTGGGAGACCAAAACTGCACGCAATACTCCATGTGTGGTCTCATTAGGGCCCTGTACAACTGCAGGCGGACCTCTTTGTTCCTAAACTCCACTCATCTTGCTATGAAGGCCAACTTGCCATTCGCTTTCTTCACTGCCTGCTATACCTGCATGCTTAATTTCATTGGCTGATGAACAAGTACCCCCAGATCCGGTGGCACTTCCCATTTTCCCAACTTGACTCCATTAAGATAGTAATCTGCCTTCCTCTTTTTGCCACCAATATGGATAACCTCGCGTTATCCACATTAAACTGCATCTGCCCACTCACCCAACATGTCCAAGTCACCTTGCATCCTCATAGCATCCTCTTCGCAGATCACACTGCCACCCAGCTTTGCGTCATCTGAAAATTTGCTAATGTTACTTTTAATCCCTTCATCTAAATCATTTATGTGTATTGCAAATAGCTGCGTTCCTAGGACCGAGCCTTGCGGTACCCCACTAGTCACTGCCTGCCATTCTGAAAGGGATCCGTTAATCCCTATTATTTGTTTCCTGTTTGCCAATCAAGTTTCTATCCTTGTCAGCACCCTACCCTCAATAACATGTGCTCTAAATTTGCCCACTAATCTCCAATGTGGGACCTTATCAAATGCTTTCTGAAAGTCTACTGCCTCTCCCTTGTCCATTTTCCAAGTTAAATCCTGAACAAATTCCAGAAGATTAGTCAAGCATGATTTCCCCTTCGTAAATCCATGCTGACTCGGATCGACCATGCTACTGCTGTCCAAATGTGCGGCTATTTCATCTTTTATAATTGACTCCAGCATCTTCCCCACCGCCGATGTCAGGCTATCTGGTTTATAATTCCCTGTTTTCTCTCTCCCGCCTTTCTTCAAAAGTGGGATAACATTAGCTACCCTCCAATCCACAGGAACTGATCCTGAATCTATAGAACATGGGAAAATGATCAGTAATGCGTATGCAATTTCTAGACCCACTTGCTTAAGTACCACGGGATGCAGACTACCATGCCCTGTGGATTGATCTGTCTTCAGTCCCATCAGTCAACCCAACACCATTTCCTGTCTAATGTGAATGTTGTTCAGTTCCTCATTCACAGTAGATCCTCTGGCCACAAGCACATCAGGAAGATTCTTTGTGTCCTCCTTAGTGAAGACGGATCCAGAGAGGCTTCCTGCCCCATTGAATTACTCCAGCAATTTGCACCTATCCATGTTCTCCAGAGATGCTGTCTGACCCACTGAGCTTCTCCAGCATGTAGTGTCTTTTCTCTATCCAGTCAACTGGATCTCCATGGATCCCATTACCTTTATTTATGATTTCCTAAGTTCTATTAATTACCTGACCACTTTACACTTGCACAACACGGGTTGTAGATATCGAATTCCCTCCTGTTTTACGCCGCATGTGCTGAGATCCAGTTCCTCAATGGAACCACAGCAGATCAATGTCCTCGATAAAACCCACACAGTCGAACGTGTTGAGGGAACATTGATTGCATTTTATGGTCTTCATGGGTTCCAACGCCTCGGACGCCAATTGAAGGTTTCCGAATTCAAACAAGCAATGCAGTATGTTCAAGAACTTGCCCTGGGTGAGCTTTCCGGCCAAGTTGGACAGGCGCATTTTCACACTTTCTTTTATCCAGTCGGCGATGGAAGAGGGGGCGTCGGGTGAAATCGAGCCCGATATTCTCTCCAGCCAATTGATTGACCTCCGTGAGGAGAGGCCCACCAGAAACCTGGAGAAGATGTTGAATCTATCATCTGTCGCCGTGTAAGCTTCATTTAACAACATTTTGAGTGAATTTCCTGGGGTATTCCGACTTTTAATAAGGGCAGCAACAAAGTACTGGAAAACAGGGTAGGTGAATTTGTAGACAACCCCACGCTCATCCTTCTCTGCGGTCTCCATCATGAGCGCAGAGGTGAAGTTGGGAAGAAGCTGATTCACTTCACTGAAGGAATGGGCTTTAAATGAAAAGGTTTTATTTGTGATTTTCGTGTAAGCCTCTTCGCCCAAGTTCAGCAAACTCTGCCGAGAGGTTTGTGCATCGTTTCTGCAGATGCCCATGATGGTTGTAATGTAGAGGGAGAGCACACGAGTGTGGGCCATGGCGAACATTGGACTTTCACTAACTTGTGACCACACGGGCAAAGAGGCGACAATGGAGCAGAACAGAGGGTTGGTGTACAATTTACCCAATGTTTCACTTGCTTCAAGACTTTGCACCAACTGTTCTGCATTCTCCTTATCTCCAAAGAAACGGTGGAAATATTCCTTGACTTTCTCCAGGGTAAATCCTGTGAGATGGAAGGTTGTCGTTACAGGTATCTCCTGCAGAGCCTCAAGTCTCCATGGGCGTGTGGTGATCAACAAGGGGCATTCTTTGACTAACCTACCCTGAATGAGGGAGGTCAGGATATGAGGCACGAATCCATAGGAATTAGTATAGATACATTGGTCAGGTGTACCACCATTTATCTCATCATCTGCGGAGATACAACTTTGTTTAAATTGGTCCAAATCATCTAGGATGAACCAAATGGTTTTAGGGTCTTTCCAAATAAATTCCAGTTGATTTTCCAGATGAGGATACGCTTCAAGGACCAGGGTGTTTAAGTTTGTCACATATTTGATGGCATTTAAGATCTGAAACTTGAAAGAAAATATATATTTGAACTCCTTATATTTATTCTCGGTGGCCCAATCATGGATTATCTTCTGTATCAGGGTGCTTTTTCCAACCCCGGCTGTTCCCCGCACCAAGGTGGTGGATGTCTCCACTGTCTAAGCGTTGTTGCGTTTGAGTAGTTGATGTGGCTCCACATCTTCATCGGTTTCCCCGTCATTTCCAAGGGGCACTCCCTCTGGTGGTGCGCCAATAATCCTCAGGTCAGTGTAGAAGTCTTGAAACAAGCGTGTCCCGTCCGTTTGCCCGCCTCCTGCGTGCACAATTTTCAGAATCTTACTCCAATTTCGTAGGAACTCTCTATGGAGAATTTCCGCGGCTTGAGTATCTAATAAGAGAAACGATTTGGGATTCGTTCAATGTAGAGTCATACAGTGTGGAAACGGGCTCTTCGGCCCAACTTGCTATGCCGCCTTGCATGCCTCATCTACGCTAGACAGAGTCATACTGCGTGGAAACAGGCCATTCGACCCAAATTGCCTAAATCGATCAACATGTCCAATCTACACGTTCAACCTGCCTGTATTTGGCCCATATCCCTCTAAACCTGTCCTATCCTGTCCTGTCCTTTGTTCCCGATATAGGGGGAGTCCAGAACCAGGGGCCACAGTTTGATAATAAGGAGTAAGCCATTTAGAACGGAGACGGGGAAACACTTTTTCTCACAGAGAGTGGTGAGTCTGTGGAATTCTCTGCCTCAGAGGGCGGTGGAGGCAGGTTCTCTCGATGCTTTCAAGAGAGAGCCAGATTGGGCTCTTAAAGATAGCGGAGTCAGGGGATATGGGGAGAAGGCAGGAACGGGATACTGATTGGGAATGATCAGCCATGATCACATTGAATGGCGGTGCTGGCTCGAAGGGCCAAATGACCTACTCCTGCACCTATTGTCTATTGTCTATTGTCTATTGTCTATTGTCTATCCGTGTTTCTGTCTAAATATATCTGAAACATTGCGATAGTACCTGCCTCAACCACCTCCTGTGGCAGCTCGTTCCATACATCCTCCGAGTGAATACGTTACATTTCCGGTTCCCAGTCGCAGTCATACAGCGTGGGAAAAAAGACCCTTAGGCTCTACGCCCACACCTACCTGCCTGCGTTTGGCCCATAACCCTCTAAAATGGCATTATCCATCTACATATCTGAATGTTTCTTAAATGTTGCGATAGTCCCTGAATCAACTAATTCCTCTGGCTGCTCGTTCCATAAATCCAGCACACTTTGTATAAAAACGTTACCCCTCAGGTTCCCATAAAATATGTTCCCCCTCACATTCAACCCATGTCCTCTGGTCCTCGATTTCCGGTCTTTGGGCAAAGAGTTTAACCGATCTATTCCTCTCATGATTTTGTACACCTCTATTAGATCACCCCTCATTCTCCTGCACTCCAAAGAATAGGATCTTAGCCTACTCAACCTCTCCCTTTAGCCCCCCCCCCAAATCCTGGTAACATCCTCGCCAATGCGCACTGCACCCATTGCAGCTTGACAACATCTTTCCTATAACATGGTGACCAAAACTGAACAAAATACTCCAAATGTGGCCTCAACAAAGCAGTGCACATCTGTAACATGACCTCCCACCTTCTCCACTCACACCTTGTCCCTCGACTTTGTCCAGGGAACATGACAGTCGTTTCAAATTAGGCAGACGTTCACTTGCACCCCATGTTCTGTATCTGTTGTTCAAGATGTGGACTCTGATAGATCGGCGAGACGAAACGTAGACTGAGCGATCGTTTTGCTAAGTACCATCGCTCCGTCTGCCTGGGCATATCCTATCGCCCAGTTGCCAAACAATTTAACTCTCCTGTCCATCCCCACACTGATCTTTCTCTCCTAGGCCTCCTCCATTGTCAGAGTATGTCTAAACGCAAATTGGAGGAACAGCATTTCATATTTCGCTTGGGCAGCTTACAACCCAGGTGTATGAATATTGATTTATCTAACTTCAACCCCTGCAACCCCGCAAATCTCCACCCCTCCATCACCCAGGTTGCACCAGGTTCCCGTTCTCACCTGGCAAACAGCAAACAGTGGTATGTTTCCATAATCATTGCTTATTTTTAGCTTATATTTAATTCATTTATTCTAAAGTATATCTCTCTATATCTCTCGTTTCGCTTTCCCCTGACTCGCAGTCTGAAGAAGGGTCTCGACTCGAAACGTCACCCATTCCTTCTTTCCAGAGATGCTGCTTGTGCCGGTGAATTACTCCAGCATTTTGTATCTATCATCTATACTCAATAGTTTGACTAAAGTCGGCCAATGTGCCAAAAGCCTTCGTGACCACCCAAATGACTTATGATGCCACTTTTAGGGAATCATATACCTTTACTAATACATTCCTGCCCTACTTAGACTGTCCAAAATGCAACAACTCACACTTCTCTGCATTAAACTCAATCAACCATTCCTCAGCCTACCTGTCCAACCGATCAAGATCCTGCTGCAACTTTTGACAACCATCTTTACTATCGACAAAACCACCCACATTAGTGTAATGTATTTGGTATCATTAGATCATGGCTGATCTATGTTCCCTTTCAACCTCCCTCCTTCTCCCCGTAACCTTTGATGTCCTTATCAATGATTGCATTGTGTGGACTGTATTTGGCTGAATGTCCTAATTCTACTCCTGCGTCTTCTGGTCTTTGCCATCGTCTGTAGCAAATAATTCCACAGATTCACGACTATTTGGCTAAATATACTGTATTCCTCCTCAACTCCATTGTTATAATAATAATAATAATAACTTTATTTATAAAGCACTTTAAACAACTACAGTTGCCACAAAGTGCTGTACATGAGAAATCATGAACAAAAAGCTATTACAAACAATTAAAAACCATTAAAAACCGTAAAACGAAGGACTATAAAAAACACACTAAAAATTAAAAGACATTAAAAGCACTAAAAACAGGGGCAATGCCTCAGCCAGTGTCGAAAGCCAAAGAATAAAAATATGTTTTTAGGGAGGATTTGAAGATGGACAGTGAGGGGGCCTGTCTGATGTGCAGCGGCAAGGTGTTCCAGAGTGCCGGAGCAGCAACAGAAAAAGCTCTATCCCCTCTGAGCTTCCGCTTAGACCTTGGTACCTCAAGGAGCAGCTGATCAGCTGACCTGAGGCACCGGGCAGGAGCATATAGGTGGAGCAGTTCAGAGAGGTAAGGCGGGGCGAGCCCATTCAAGGATTTAAAAACAAATAAAAGAATTTTGAAATGAACTCGAAAGTGCACTGGGAGCCAGTGTAGGGAGGCCAAAATTGGCGTAATGTGCTCCCTCTTTCGAGTTCCAGTCAAAAGGCGAGCGGCAGCATTTTGAACAAGCTGGAGGCGAGCCAATGAAGCTCGTGCGACTCCAGAGTAGAGTGCGTTACAGTAATCCAGCCTAGATGTAATAAAGGCATGGATTACTGTTTCAAAATGCTCCCGCTCGAGAATGGGCTTCACCTTTGCCAGCTTCCTTAGGTGAAAGAAGCTGGACTTAACCACCGCACCTATTTGTTTGTCTAGTTTAAAATCACCGTTGTTAAGGTACGTCCTTTTATCTAAGGCTATGCCTTCTAGTCCTTGACTCGCCCACGAGTGGAAACATCCTCTCCACATCCAGTCTATCCACTTAAGATTCAACGATCGCCCCCCCTCCCCCCCCCTCCCCCCCTTCTAAACTCATCATATGTTAAAACCTCTCATCATATGTTAAAACAATCATCCCCGGATTAATTCTTGTAAAACTTCTCTGCACCTTACCCGGACCGATGCTGTGTCCGAACCACAGAGTGGCTCCAGAATAGAGTCATAGAGAGTCAAAGAGTGATACAGCATGGAAGCAGGCACTTCGGCCCAACTTTCCCACATCGGCCACATGTCCCAGCTACAATGGTTCCACGTGCCCTCATTTGGCCCATATCCATCCAACCATGTCCTATCCATCAACTTGTCTAACTGTTTCTTAAATGTTGGGATAGTCCTTTCCTCAACTACCTCCTCAGCCAGCTTGTTCCATACACCCACCACCCTTTGCTTGAAAGAGATATCCCACATATTCCTATTAAATATTTCCCCCTTCACCTTGAACCTATACCCTCTGGCCCTCAATTAGTTCCCCTACTCAGGGCAAGAGACTCCATGCATCTACCCGATCTATTCTACACATGATTTTGTCCTCCTTATAATCACCCCTCTTCTTCCTGCGCTCCAAGGAATAGACCCAGCCTACTGCACCCCTCCCTATAGCTCAGACCTTCTAGTCTTTGTTAGTCTTCTGTATACCCTTTCCAGGTTGACACCATCTTTCCTATGGCATGGTGCCCAGAACTAAACAAAATACTATCAATGCGGCCTCTCCAACTGTTGTGTCTTGTTTTTTAAATGCAAATACTGGTTTCCGTTCTGTTCTGTTGTTCTGCTTTTTTTTGCACAATTCCGCAGGCGTTGCCACTTTCATTTCAATGTACATGTTGTATGTGTATGTGACAAATAAAGTTGACCTGACTTGAGAAAGTTCAGGCCTGCGCCGTCTGCAACAGCCTGACGCCACACTAACAGAAGCGGCCCCTGCTCTCACACCCTGTTCCTCCTCTGCCTTGGTCCACGGTCGCTACTGACATATTCGAGTGGCGTGGCAAACAATATCTGCTTCTCGTTGACTCGTATTCGGGCTGGTTCGATCTCGACCTGCCCCAAAGCTTAAAATCCGATGCAGTCATCCAAAAGCTGACGCGCCATTTCTCCGTGCACTGCACCCCTGCACGCCTCTTGTCAGGTAACGTCAGCCAGTTCACTAGCCAGTGCTTGAAAAACTTTGCGCAACGATGGGATTTTCGCCATGTCACCAGCAGTCCTGAATTCCCACCGTCAAACGGACTTGCAGAACGGGCTGTCCGGAGCGCCAAACAATTAACGGAGCGCTCACACCTTGCCAAATCCAATGTCTATTTGGACCTGATCAACTTAAGGTACATCGCCCGTGACCCAATTCTGGGGTCTCCTGCCCAACGCCTGATGTCTTGACAGACCCATGCTGCCCTGCCCGTGCCTCAACAACTGCTGCAGCCACAGGTTCGTTCACCACTTGCTGTACAGAAACAACTCCAGCTGAAAAGCGAAACCCAAAAGCGATTTTTCGATGAGTCGAGCAAACCACTTAAACCTCTCTCCAGTGGCCAAATCGTTCGCTTTCAAACCAACAAGGGCTATGACCGTTTGGGTTATATCCACAGTCCCGCAAAAGAGCCACTCTCATACATGGTGAGCGCCGACGGAGAGATCTACAGACGCAACCGTCGATATCTCTTTCCTGTGAAGGAACCACGTCCTTCTGTCTCGTACCTTGATGCAACGTGTCCGATCCACCCATCTACTGGCGGACTATCTCTTCCCGCGCGCTCTGGTGCTACAGACCAACCATTGCTTGTGTCTCCAGCTCCCTCACCACCACGCTCGGTGCCCCACTCGCCAGACTCGTCGTGTTCAACCCCAGGGTCACCAGTGCTGTCGCAGCACGGGTCCCCGGCAATCTCGCCGGTGAAGGGAGGAGATGCGGATCTGTAACGTACACGTGCCTCTTAGATACGGGGATTTTGTTTGAACCATCTGCACTTCCCTGTATGCGCTATTAGTGTTCCGTTTCCTGTATGTGCTATTCATATATATCACTTTGATTTAGATGTGTTTCACTTTTATTCTTACAAGGAAAGATGTAGATTGGTTACTTTACTTACTAACCAATGTAGTGGTTTATTATCATAAGCTCCGCCTACTACAACACTATTCATATTATCGCAACCCGTCATGTGCAGTCAGTCTATGCTGCTGTACTGTAGAAGAAACATTATGTAGTGTGTTATATGAGTGATTCAATAAATACTGTTGTACAGGATCTCGCTAGAATTTAGAAGATTGAGGGGGGATCTTATAGAAACGTACAAAATTCTTAAGGGGTTGGACAGGCAAGATGCAGGAAGATTGTTCCCGATGTTGGGGAAGTCCAGAACAAGTGGTCACAGTTTAAGGATAAGGGGGAAATCTTTTAGGACCGAGATGAGGAAAACATTTTTCACACAGAGAGTGGTAAATCTCTGGAATTCTCTGCCACAGAAGGTAGTTGAGGCCAGTTCATTGGCTTTATTTAAGAGGGAGTTAGATGTGGCCCTTGTGGCTAAAGGGATCAGGGGGGTATGGAGAGAAAGCAGGTACAGGATACTGAGTTGGATGAACAGCCATGATCATATTGAATGGCGCTGCAGGCTCGAAGGGCCGAATGGCGTACTCCTGCACCTATTTTCTATGTTTCTATGTTTCTATGTTTCTATCTGTGAGTACGTATGATCCACTCAACACATGGCAAGATTAGCAAGTTTTCAGATGAACAAACGTTTTGCAGATAGTGAAGATGGTTGTGAAAATTTGCAGCAGGATCTTGATCGGTTAGTCAGGTAGCTGCGGAATAGTTGAGGAAATTTAATACAGAGACATGTGAGGTTTTGCATTTTGAGGTCACTAACATGCGCAGATACTGCACAAGTTCTCGTTCACATGTTATAAGAGTAGTATTCGGCCATTCCGCCCATCGAGTCCACTCCGCCATTAAATCATGGCTGATCTCTGCCTCCTAATCCCATTTTCCTGCCTTCTCCCCATAATTCTTGACACCCGTTATAACCAAGAATTTGTATACCTCTGTCTTAAAAATATCCACCGACTTGGCCTCCACAGCCCTCTGTGGCAATGAGTGGCACATATTAACTACCCTCTGACTAAAGAAGTTCCTCCTCACATCCTTTCTAAAAGATCGATCAATATTTCTGAGGCTATGACAGGTCCTAGACTCTCCCACCAGTGGAAACATCCTTTCCTTACCCACTCCATCTATGCCTAGTATTATTCTCTAAGTTTCAATGTGGTCCCCCCTCAACCTTCTAAACTCCAGCGGGCAGAGGCTCAGTGTTGACAAACGCTCATCATATGCTAACCCACTCATTCCTGGAATCATCCTTGTAAACCTCCTCTGGACCCTCCCCAAGCCCAGCACATCCATCTCAGATATTTGCTTACAGAACTCCAGATGCCGCATGACCAGCGCCTTCTCGAGCCTCAACATTACATCTCTGTTTTTGTCCGTGTACTTACTTCCTTTACACTACCTGCCCCTCCACCTATCTTAGCATCATCTGCAAACTTGGCCACAAAGCCTTCAATCCCCTTATCAACATCATTAATATACAACGTGAAGAGAAGCGGCCCCAGCACCGACCCTTGCGGAACTCCACTAGTCACTGGCAGCCAACCTGAAAAGCGCTTTTTTATCGCAACTCTTTGTCTTTTGCCATCCAGCCAACCCTCTATCCCTCTTAGTATCTTCACTTGAATACCATGGACTCTTATCTTTCCCAGCAGCCTGACGTGCGGCACCTTTTCGAAGGCCTTGTGAAAATCTAGGTAAAAAACATCTACAGCCCCCCCTCTCCTCTGTCTGTCTTGCTATTAACTTCCTCAAATGATTCTTCAAATTAACTTCCTCAAAGGTCACGGTGGCGCAGCGGTAGAGTTGCTGCCTTACAGCGAATGCAGCGCCGGAGAACCGGGTTCGATCCTGACTAAAATAAAGGGTAAGTCAGGGATCTATGCCAAAAAGGAATAAAGTCCGTTAACAAATAGTTTGCTGCTCTAATGCGGTATCTTGCTTACAGTGAGCGAAGGGTGAACAAAAGGTGAAGAACATTCTTATCATGTTCTTGGTATACTTGTTTATCTCCAGCAGACTTAACGGGCCGAATGGCCAAATTCTGCTCCTATCACTTATGAACTTGTTCTACAGAGACGCTGCCTGACCTAATGAGTTACTCCATTATTTTATACCTATCAATATTCTCCAGATACGCTGCCTGATCCGCTGAGTTTCTCCAGCACTTTGTACCTATCCATGTTCTCCAGATACGCTGCCTGATCCGCTGAGTTATTCCATCACTGTGTGTCTAACAGTGGCCTCACTAATATCTGGTACAACTGTAACATAACTTCTCAGCAACCATATTTAATCCCCTGTTGAACGATTGCGGTAATGGGCAAGGCGGCAACACTGCTGGAGATAAGCAAGTATACCAACCTTCACCTAGATAAGAATGTTCTTCACCTTATGTTCAACCTTCCTCATTACTGTAAGTACATTACCGTATTACAGCAGCAAACTATTTGTTGAGGGACTTTGTTCCTTTTTGGCCTATTTCCCAGACTTTATTTTACAGATAATATCATAACGTCATTAGTGATAGTAGCAGAATTAGGCCATGCGGCCCATCAAGTCTACTCAGCTATTCACTCATGGCTGATCTATCTATCCCCCCCTAACCCCAGTGTCCTGCTTTCTCCCCATAACCCAAAACACCCGCGCTAATCAAGAACTTGTCAATCTTCGCTGTAAAACTACCCAACATCTTGGCTTCCACCGCCGTCTGTGGCAATGAATTCCACAGATTCACCTTCTCTGACTAAATAAACTCCTGCTCAACTCCTTCTAAAAGGGTCGTCCTTAAATTCTGAGGCTATGACCTTCAGTCCTAGACTCTCCCGCTAGTGGATGCATCCTCTCCACGTCTCCTCCATCCAAGCCCTTCACTATTCGATACGTTTCGACGAGGTCGCTCCTCATGCTTCAAAACTCCAGCGAGTTCAGTCCCAGTGCGGTCAAATGCTCATAATAAATTAACCCATTCATTGCTGGGAACCCTACATATTTCACGTAGTCAGCTTCAAAATTAAATCTCAACGTTAAATTCACTGGGGGGGGGGGTGTTTGTCCAATGTAAGTAAGTAACTGACTGACTGCCTGACTGACTGCAACATTTAGACAGGTACATGGATAGAGCAGGTTTCGAGGAATACTGGCCAAATGAAGGCAGCTAGGACTAATGTAGATCGGGCACGAAAGGGAAATCATGCTCGACTAATCTTCTGGATTATTTTGAGGATGTAACTAGGAAAATGGTCAAGGGAGAGCCAGTGAATGTAGTGTACCTGGACTTCCAGAAAGCATTTGATAAGGTCCCACATAGGAGATTAGTGGGCAAAATTAGGGCACATGGTATTGGGGGTAGAGTGCTGACATGGATAGAAAATTGGTTGGCAGACAGGAAACAAAGAGTAGGGATTAACGGGTCCCTTTCAGAATGGCAGGCAGTGACAAGTGGGGTACCGCAAGGCTCGGTGCTGGGACCGCAGCTATTTACAATATACATCAATGATTTAGATGAAGGGATTCAAAGTAACATTAGCAAATTTACAGATGACACAAAGCTGGGTGGCAGTGTGAAATGCGAGGAGGATGCTATGAGAATGCAGGATGACTTTGAGAGGTTGGGTGAGTGGCAGATGCATGGCAGATGCAATTTAATGTGGATAAATGTGAGATTATCAACTTTAGTAGGAAAAACAGGAAGTCAGATTATTATCTAAATGGTGTCAAGTGGGAAAAGGGGAAGTACAACAGGATCTGGGGGGTCCTTGTTCATCAGTCAATTAAAGTAAGCATACAGGTACAGCAGGCGGTGAAGAAAGCGAATGGCATGTTGGCCTTCATAACGAGAGGAATTGAGTATAGGAGCAAGGAGGTCCTTCTGCAGTTGTTTTGGACCGCAGTGAGACCACACCTGGAGTATTGTGTGCAGTTTTGGTCCCCTAATTTGCGGAAGGCCATTCTTACTATGGAGCGAGTGCATTGCATACTCTGGAGTTTAGAAAGATGAGAGGGGATCTTATTGAAACATATAAGATTGAAGGGTTTGGACACGCTAGAGGCAGGAAACATGTTCCCGATGTTGGGGGAGTCCAGAACCAGGGGCCACAGTTTAAGAATAAGGGGTAAACCATTCAGAACGGAGACGAGGAAACACTTTTTCACACAGAGAATTGTGAGTCTGTGGACTTCTCTGCCTCAGAGGGCGTTAGAGGCCGGTTCTCCGGATACTTTCAAGAGAGAGCTAGATAGGGCTCTTAAAGATAGCGGAGTCAGGGGATATGAGGAGAAGGCAGGAACGGGGTACTGATTGGGGATGATCAGCCATGATCACATTGAATGGCGGTACTGGCTCGAAGGGCCGAATGGCCTACTCCTGCACCCATTGTCTATTGTCTAATATCTATGGCTGAATTGAACTGAAATTTATTGTATTGAATTGGTGGGTTCATAAGTGATGGGAGCAAAATTAGGCCATTCGGCACATTAAGTCTTCTCCGCCATTGAATCCATAGCTGATCATTCTTTCCCTCTCAACGCCCTTCTTGTGCCATCTCACCATAAATTCTGACACCCGTACTAATCAAGAACGTGTCAATCTCCCCTTTGAAAATACCCAATGAATTGGCCTCCACCGCCGTCTGTGGCATTGAATTCCACAGATTCACCGCACCCTGGTTAAAGAAGTTCCTGCTCATCTCCTTCCGAAATGAACGTCCTTTTATTCTGAGGCTGTGCCCTTTGGTCCTAGACTCTCCCGCTAATGGAAACATCCTCCCAATATTCACTCTATCCAAGCCTTTCACCATTTCATTGACTTGAATTGAACTGAATTGAATTGAGGAGAGTAGGGGGCTCGGGGGAGGGGCTTACGGAGAGGGGGAGAGGGGGTGTAGGGGCCGGACGGGAGCGGTTACGAAAACTGGAGGGGTTTAACGGGCAGTGATGAGGTTACATCGACAGGGAAAGGTGGTGTGGGAGCCGGAGGGGAGGCGGTTGCAGAGACGGGGATAGTGGTGGAAGAGCCGGAGATGGGGGCGGGAGGGTTTGGACCGGATTACAAAGGCAGGGAGTGGTGTAGGGGTCGGAGTGGTGGGAACGGGTTACCGGCAAGGGGAGTAGTGTTATGGGAGTGGGGTAATGGTGAAGTAGGTTTAGTTAGATCTAGCGTGAACGGGTGATCGATGGTCGGCGCTGAGTCGGTGGGCCGAAGAGCTTGTACACACTGTACCGCTACACTAGACTCCAAACTAAACGTTTGAATCGGGATATATTTTTCAGTCATTATTTGTTCCTACCTTGCACGGAAACTCCCAACACTGCACCAAATGTTTCTGCGCAATTGGTTCTGCTGGTAAATGAACACAACCAGGGCAAAGATCATCTCTTTCTGATAATCATTAACCAAAGACGTGCGGGTCTATAGGTTAATTGCCTTCTATATATAATCCCTAGTGTGTCGGATAGTGTTCGCGGGTGGGGAGATCGCTGTCGACGGAGACCAGGTGGGTCGAAGGGCCTGCTTCCACGCTATATCTCTGAACTAAACTACCTCAACTACCACCTTCCAGCACTGTTTGTGTAATAAAAGATGCCTCTCATGTTCCTGCTAAATACCCCCCCCCCCACACACACACCCCACATACATACACACACACCACTCCCCGCACTTTAATTCTATGTCCTCTGGTTCTGGAACGTTCTACTCTGGGCAAAATACATTGTGCATTTACATGATCTATTCCTCGCATGATGTTGTACATCTATACAAGGTCAACCCTCATCCTCCTGTGCTCCAAGGATGAATGTACTAGCCTGCGCAACCTCTCTCCCAGTCGCTCAGGCCCCTCGAGTCCTGGCAACATCCTCGTAAATCTTCGCTGTGCCCTTCCCAGCTTTACAACATCTTTCCTGTGTTATAGTCAACGCCATCAAGCTAGTGAGCCAGAGAGCCCGAGAGCCAGAGAGCCACAGAGTCACAGAGACACAGAGCCACAGAGACACAGAGCCACAGAGCCACAGAGCAAAAGAGACACAGAGACACAGAGCCACAGACCACCAGACCAACAGAGCCACAAAGCCACAGAGACAAAGAAACACAGAGCCATAGTCACAGAGGCACAGAGACATAGATACATAGTCAAAGACACAGAGACACAGAGTCACAGAGCCACAGAACACAGAGCCAAAGAATCACAGACCTACAGAGCCACAGAGTCACAGAGTCACAGAGTCACAGAGACACAGAGACACAGTCACAGAGCCACAGAGCCACAGAGCCACAGAGTCACTGACCCACAGAGCCACAGAGCCACAGAGTCACAGTCAGAGAGTCACAGTCACAGTCACATAGCAACAGAGTCACATAGCCACAGAGCCACAGTCACAGCGTGTGCGGACGTGGCGTCGAAGGACGAGAAGCCGAAGCAAAGAAGTCGAAGCCGCAGAGTCGAATGGAAACGAAGTCGAAACGCCAATTAACCGAAAGCATACGAAGCCGAAACGCAAACGGACCGAAAGCATACGAAGCCGAAACACCAACGAACCGAAAGCATACGAAGCCGAAACGCCAACGAACGGAAAGGGTGTGACGCAGAAAAATCAACTAACCGAAAGGCTGCGTCGCCTAAAAGCATTCTCACTGAATGACCGCTCTGCCGAAACGCCACCTAACCGAAAGGCTGCGTCGCGACAAGCCAACTAACCGAATGCCGAAAAGTAAAGTAATGGCTTGTGTGGGAAAATGACCCCCCACCCTCCCGTCTCCACCGGCCAGTGATGTGATGGACGCGGGGGTCTGGAACAATCGCTGACAAGTCCCGCCCCCAGGCGACGCCATGTCCGTTATTTGACTTTTAAATGATGAGCCAAAGAACTATAGTCATCGGGTCATAGTCAGATAGCCACAGAACCACAGAACCAAGTCATAGAGCCCGATTATAGTTATAGTCAGAGGGTCTTAGACTCATAAAGCCATAGTCATTGAGTTACAGAACCATAAACGTCTTGGGTCAGTCATTGAACCATAGACCGCTAGAGTGACAGTCGTTTCATATATCCATCGAATCATGGAGGCACTGGGAAATATAGTCATAGGTTCATTGAACCATAGCATCATAGAGGCATAGGCATGGAGACATAGAGTCAATAAGCCATAGTCATAGTCATGGAGACATAGAATCATAGTCATAGATTAAGATAGACAGAGTAAACCGGTCAGATAGGCATAATCAAAAAGCCATGGACCCATAGAGTCATAGATTCTTAATCGTAGAGCCTTATTCAAAAAGCCACAGAACTATAGGCAAAGTCAAAGGCATAGATTCGAAGAGATATAGAGCCATTAAGCCACGGTGCCATCGAGCCATGCAGCCATGTTCGTAGAGTCATGGAGTCAGTTGTCGGGTGTGGTCCGTGATCGTACCAGTTGATAACACGTTGCACTCGCAGACTCTGGAGTAAATGGGAATGCACAAAAAATGACGGCATAGAGTCATAGGGCCATCGAGTTGTGGAGTTGTGGCCATAGTGTCATAGAGTTATAGAGCCATAGGGACACATAGTCGTAGATTCATGGAGTATTGATCCATGGTGCATTAATCTGGCAGAACATTTCACAACAGAACGGAAATACTCACCTTCAGTGCAAGGACTACTGCTATCTTCACGGTCCACTTTCATCTCCACTCCACTCGGCTTCACCGAATGTAGATTGTGACTTTGACACTGGCTGATGAACTTTCCTTTCAGTTCTGCGGTGTACTCTGTGATCGTATCAGTTGATAGAACGTCGCCACTCGCTGTTTCTGGGGTGGCCTGCCCTCCGCTTGGAGTGCTGTGTGATTGAATTGCTGGCTGGCCTGCATTCCGCTTGAAGTGCTGTGAGATTGGATTTGCTGGCTGCTCTGCACTCCGCTTGAAGTGCTGTGAGATTGGATTTGCTGGTTGCTCTGCACTCCGCTTGAAGTGCTGTGAGATTGGATTTGTTGGCTGGCCTGCACTCCGCTTGAAGTGCTGTGAGATTGGATTTGCTGCCTGGCCTGCACTCCGCTTGAAGTGCTGTGAGATTGGATTTGGTGGCTGGCCTGCACTCCTCTTGAAATGCTGTGAGATTGGATTTGCTGGCTGGCCTGCACTCCGCTTGAAGTGCTGTGAGAGTGGATTTGGTGGCTGTCCTACACTCCGCTTGAAGTGCTGTGAGATTGGATTTGCTGACTGGCCTGCACTCCGCTTGAAGTGCTGTCAGATGGGATTTGCTGGCTGGCCTGCACTGCGAGCCCAAGAATCCATTCGGCCCACAATGTCCATACTATCGCTCTGGAAACCAGTCCCATCGGCCCACAACACGCATACCAGCCCACCCGTGTGAAGCTGGGATCCAACGGGTCCCACGTAGTCTACTAAACGATTACAACTTTTTAAAAATCGGGAATCGGAAATTGGAATGCGACGGGAAGTCATTTATCCCGTCGAGGGGAAAAGTGAAAATGGGAATTCTGTGGCCTAGCGTTTGGAAGAATGTACAAATTAAGGAGATTAAAAGAAAGCCAACACAACCCTGGCCCATACAGACATGTAGAATGTTAAGAACAAAGGGAAGAGTTTAAGTATGGAGGGGGAGGGGTGAACAGGCAGTTGTCGTGGTGCACATTGGCACCAACGATATAGGTAAAAACGGGTTGAGGTCCTACAAGGTGAATTTAGGGAACTAGGAGATAAACTTAAAAGTAGAACCTTAAAGGTAATAATCTCTGGATTACTACCAGTGCCACGTGCTAGTCAGAGTAGAAATAGGAGGATATTGCAGATTAATACGTGGCTTGGAAAATGGTGCAAGGGGGAGGGATTCAATTTTCTAGGGCATTGGAACCAGTTCTGGGGGAGGTGGGACCAGTACAAACAGGACGGTCTGCACCAGGGTTGGAATGGAACCAATGTCCTTGGGGGAGGTACACAAAAATGCTGGAGAAACTCAGCGGGTGCAGCAGCATCTATGGAGCGAAGGAAATAGGCAACGTTTCGGGCCGAAGTCCTTGGGGGAGTGTTTGCTAGTGCTGTCGGGGAGGATTTAAACTAATGTGGCAGGGGGTGGGAGCATGAGCAGAGAGACAGATGGTGTAAAATGCGGGTAGAAGCAATAGATGGCAAGGTGAAAAGTAAAAGTGGCAGGCAGACAAATCCAGGGGGTAAATCAAAATGGGCCACTTTTCAACATAATTGTTTAAGGGGTAAGAGCGTTGTAAAAACAAGCCTGAAGGCTTTGTGTCTCAATGCAAGGAGCATTCGTAATAAGGTGGATGACTTGAACGTGCAGATAGTTGTTAATGAATATGATATAGTTGGGATCACGGAGACATGGCTCCAGGGTGACCAAGGCTGGGAGGTGAACATCCAGGGATATTCAATATTCAGGAGGGATAGACAGAAAGGAAAAGGAGGTGGGGTAACGTTGCTGGTGAGAGAGGAGATTAACGTAATAGAAAGGAAGGACATTAGCTTGGAGGATGTGGAATCGATATGGGTAGTGCTGCGAAACACTAAGGGGCAGAAAACGCTAGTGGGAGTTGTGTACAGGCCACCTAACAGTAGTAGTGGAGTTGGGGATGGCATCAAACAGGAAATTAGAAATGCGTGCAACAAAGGTAAAACAGTTATAATGGGTGACTTCAATCTACATATAGGTTGGGTGAATCAAATTGGCAGGGGTGCTGAGGAAGAGGATTTCTTGGAATATATGCGGGATAGTTTTCTAAACCAACATGTAGAGGAACCAACGAGAGAGCAGGCTAATTTAGACTGGATATTGAGTACTGAGGAAGGGTTAGTTAGCAGTCTTGTTGTGCGTGGCCCCTTGGGCAAGAATGACCATAATATGGTTGAGTTCTTCATTAGGATGGAGAGTGACATAGTTAATTCAGAAACAAGGGTTCTGAACTTAAAGAAAGGTAACTTTGAGGGTATGAAACGTGAATTGGCCAAGATAGACTGGCAATTGATTCTTAAAGGGTTTACGGTGGATATGCAATGGAAGGCATTTAAAGACTGCATGCATGAACTGCAACAATTTCTCATCCCAGTTTGGCAAAAGGATAAATCAGGGAAGGTCGTGCATCCGTGGAAAACAAGGGAAATCAGGGATAGTATCAAAACAAAAGATGAAGCATACAAATTAGCCAGAAAAAGCAGTCTACCAGAGGACTGGGATAAATTCAGAGTCCAGCAGAGGAGGACAAAGGGCTTAATCAGGAAAGGAAAAATAGATTATGAAAGAAAACTGGCAGGGAACATAAAAACTGACTGCAAAAGTTTTTATAGCTATGTGAAGAGAAAAAGATTAGTTAAAACAAATGTAGGTCCCTTGCAGTGAGAAACAGGTTAATTGATCAAGGGGAACAAGGACATGGCAGACCAATTGAATAACTACTTTGGTTCTGTCTTCACTGAGGAAGACATAAATAATCTGCCGGAAATAGCAGGGGACTGTGGGTCAAACGAGATGGAAGAACTGAGTGAAATCCAGGTTAGTCGGGAAGTGGTGTTAGGTACATTGAATGGATTAAAGGCCGACAAGTCCCCAGCGCCAGATAGGCTGCATCCCAGAGTACTTAAGGGAGTAGCCCCTGAAATAGTGGATGCATTAATGATAATTTTTCAAAACTCTTTAAATTCTGGAGTAGTTCCTGAGGATTGGAGGGTAGCTAATGTAACCCCACGTTTTCAAAAGGGAGGGAGAGAGAATACGGGGAATTACAGACCAGTTAGTCTCGCATCTGTAGTGGGGAAAATGCTCGAGTCAGTTATTAAAGATGGGACAGCAGCGCATTTGGAAAGTGGTGAAATCATTGGACAAAGTCAACGTGGATTTATGAAAGGTAAAATCATGCCTGACGAATCTTATAGAGTTTTTCGAGGATGTAACTAGTAGAGTGGATAAGGGAGAACCCGTGGATGTGTACTCAATGGCAATTGATTCTTAAAGGGTTGACGGTGGATGTGCAATGGAAGGCATTTAAAGACTGCATGGGTGAACTACAACAATTGTTCATCCCAGTTTGGCAAAAAGAATAAATCAGGGAAGGTAGCGCATCCGTGGATAACAAGGGAAATCAGGAATAGTATCAAAATAGGGTGGGCGGCGCGACTCACGTCGCAGCGGCCTCTGCAGTCCGTCTGTCTTTTTAATTTTTTTTGTTTCGTTTGAGTTTTGTTTATAGTATTTTTTTAACTGGGTATGTGTGGGGGGCGGGTGTGGGGGGCGGGGGTGGGGGGGGTAGGGTGGGGGAAACTTTTAAATTCTTTTCCCTGCACGGGAGACCAGACCTTTCTCAGTCGGGTCTCCGTTGTCGTTGGGGCCTAGCACCGTGGAGCGGCCTCCAACCGGAACGACCTGGGGCTCCAGTCGCGGAGCCGGCGGACTTACTCACCATCGCGGAGATGGCCGAGTTCGGAACGGGAGGAGCTATGGTGGCGCGCTGCTGCGGCCCGACCCCGGAGATTCGGAGGCTCCAGCCGCCGGCCCGGTGGACGGTGACATCGGGAGCTCGCGGGTCCTTGGTGGGAGACCGCTTTTCGGGGCTCCCGCAACGGCGACTTCTCCCGCCCGAGTTGCGGGGTTGAAGATGACCTGGAGCGGGGTCTTACATCGCCCGGCGCGGCTTTAAATGACCGCTGGAATTGCTAGCGCCCGCCGGGGGCTCCAACATCAAGACCTGGAGCGTGGCCTTGCATCGCCCGGCGCGTCTTTAATGGCCGCGGAACATATATACCATCGCCCGCCGGGGGCTTTGACTTTGGCATCGGGAGGAGAATGTGGAGTGCAGGGGAGAGATAAGACTTTGCCTTCCATCACAGTGAGGAGGAGATTCACTGTGATGGATGTTTGTGTAAATTGTGTTGTGTCTTGGTTCTTTTTACTTGTTTGTATGACTGCAGGAACAAAATTTCGTTTAAACTTCATTTGAGGTTCAAATGACAATAAACGGTATTGTATTGTATTGTATTGTTGTATTGTAAAACAAAAGATGCAGCATACAAATTAGCCAGATAAAGCAGCCTACCAGAGGACTGGGAGAAATTCAGAGTCCAGCAGATGAGGACAAAGGGCTTAATTAGGAAAGGGAAAAATAGATTATGAAAGAAAACTGGCAGGGAACATAAAAACTGACTGCGAAAGTTTGTATAGATATGTGAAGAGAAAAAGATAAGTTAAAACAAATGTAGGTCACTTGCAGTCAGAAACAGGTGAATTGATCATGGGGAACAAGGACATGGCAGACCCATTGAATAACTACTTTAGTTCTGTCTTCACTAAGGAAGACATAAATAATCTGCTGGAAATAGCAGGGGACCGTGGGTCAAATGAGATGGAGGAACTGAGCGAAATCCAGGTTAGCCGGGAAGTGGTGTTAGGTAAATTGAATGGATTAAAGGCCGATAAATCGCCAGGGCCAGATAGGCTGCATCCCAGAGTACTTAAAAGTAGCCCCACAAATAGTGGATGCATAAGTGATAATTTTTCAAAACTCTTTAGATTCTGGAGTAGTTCCTGAGGATTGGAGGGAAGCTAATGTAACCCCACTTTTAAAAAAGGGAGGGAGAGAGAAAACGGGGAATTACAGACCAGTTAGTCTACATCGGTAGTGGGGAAACTGCTAGAGTCAGTTAATAAAGATGGGATAGCAGCACATTTGGAAAATGGTGAAATCATTGGACAAAGTCAGCATGGATTTATGAAAGGTAAATCATGTCTGACGAATCTTATAGAATTTTTCGAGAATGTAACTTGTAGAGTGGATAAGGGAGAACCAGTGGATGTGTTATATCTGGACTTTCAGAAGGCTTTCGACAAGGTCCCACATAAGAGATTAGTATACAAACTTAAAGCACACGGTATTGGGGGTTCAGTATTGATGTGGATAGAGAACTGGCTGGCAGACAGGAAGCAAAGAGTAGGAGTAAACGGGTCCTTTTCACAATGGCAGGCAGTGACTAGTGGGGTATCGCAAGGCTCATGCTGGGACCCCAGCTATTTACAATATATATTAATGATCTGGACGAGGGAATTGAATGCAACATCTCCAAGTTTGCGGATGACACGAAGCTGGGGGGCAGTGTTAGCTGTGATGAGGTGCTACGAGGCTGCAAGGTGACTTGGATAGGCTGTGTGAGTGGGCAAATGCATGGCAGATGCAGTATAATATGGATAAATGTGAGGTTATCCACTTTGGTGAGAAAAACAGGAAATTAGACTATTATCTGAATGGTGGCCGATTAGGAAAAGGGGAGATGCAACGAGACATGGGTGTCATAGTACACCAGTCTTTAAAAGTAGGCATGCAGCTGCAGCAGGCAGTGAAGAAAGCGAATGGTATGTTAGCATTCATAGCAAAAGGATTTAAGAATAGGAGCATGAAGGTTCTACTGCAGTTGTACAGGGTCTTGGTGAGACCACACCTGGAGTATTGCGTACAGTTTTGGTCTCCAAATCTGAGGAAAGACATTCTTGCCATAGAGGGAGTACAGAGAAGGTTCACCAGACTGATTCCTGGGATGTCAGGACTTTCACCTGAAGAAAGACTGGATAGACTCGGCTTGTACTCGCTAGAATTTAGAAGATTGAGGGGGAATCTTATAGAAACTTACAAAATTCTTAAGGGGTTGGACAGGCTAGATGCAGGAAGATTGTTCCCGATGTTGGCGAAGTCCAGAACAAGGGGTCACAGTTTAAGGATAAGGGGAACGTCTTTTAGGACCGAGATGAGAAAAACATTTTTCACACAGCGAGTGGTGAATCTGTGGAATTCTCTACCACAGAAGGTAGTTGAGGCTAGTTCTTTGGCTATATTTAAGAGGGAGTTAGATGTGGCCCTTGTGGCTAAAGGGATCAGGGGGTATGGAGAGAAGGCAGGTACATGATACTGAGTTGGATGATCAGCCATAATCATATTGAATGGCGGTGCATGCTCGAAGGGCCGAATGGCCTACTCCTGCACCTGTTTTCTATGTTTCTATGTGTCTAGTATAATACAGATTGCGTCATATCCTTTGACAATGTAATGTTGAGAGGTGACCACAAGAGGGAGCTTCAGGAGCAATGAGACACAGATACAAAATACAAGGACTCGGTCATTTTAAACATCGTTAAACATCTTCTCACAGGGGGCAGTGAATGTCTGGATTCTCCTGCCGCTGAGGGGGGCGGAGCCAAACAATAGGCACGGTTATAGTCCTACAGCCATACAGCGTGGAAACGGGCCCTTCGGCCCAACATGCGCACTCCGACCAACATGCCCCATCCACACTAGTCCCACCTGCGTGTGTTTGGCCCGTATCCGTCTAAACATGTCCTATCCATGTACCTGTCCAAACGTCTTTGAAATGTTGTGATAGTCCCTGCCTTAACTACCTCCTCCGGTAGCTTGTTCCGTATACCCAGCTCCCTTTATGTATGAAAGTTGCCCCTCAGGTTCCTATTAAAGCTTTCATCTTTCACACTCCAGCCTTAAACCTGTGTCCTCTGGTTATATATTCTCCTGGACTGGGGGTAAAATACTCAGTGCGTTCATCCTATTTATTCGTCACATAATCTTGTACACCTCAATAAGATCACCCCTCATCCTCATGCGCTCCAAGGAATAGACTCCCAGCCGACTCAATCTCTCATGAAGGCCAATGTGCTGAAAGCTTCCTATACCTACCTGTGATTGGGAAATAACATCCGCTGTCTCCGTGTGACGCCACTCTCAGGGACCTATGTACCGCCACCCCTAGATCATAACGTCATGCGATAGTAGAATTGGGCCATTTGGCCCATCAAGTCTACCATTTAATCATGGTTAATCTATATCTCCCTCCTAACCCCATTCTCCTGCCTTCTCCCCATAATATCTGACACCAGTACTAATCAAGAATCCATCTATCTCTGCCTTGATAATATCCACTGACTTGGCGGGCACAGCCTTCTGTGGCAAATAATTGCACCGATTCACCACCAACTGACCAAATAAATTTCTCCCCATCTCCTTCCGGAAAGAACGTCCTTTAATTCTGAGTCTATGACTTCTAGTCCTGGTCTATCCCGCCAGTTAAAACATCATTCTTCTAAACTCCAGGGAGTACATGCCCATTGCCTGCAAACGCTCATCATAGGTTAACTTACTCGTTCCTCGGATCATTCTTGCCAACATCCTCTGGTCCCTCTCCAGAGCCAGCACGCTCTTCCTCGGATACGGTGGCGAATATTGCTCACAATGTTCCAAATGCTGACGTACCAGCACCTTTTCGAGCCTCAGCATTACATCCCTGTTTTTGTATGAAAATCCCTCTTGAAATAAATGCTCGCATTGAGTTTGCTTTCTTTACTATCGATTCGACTTGCAGATTAACTTTTTGGGAATCCTGCACCAGCACTCCCAAGTCCCTTTACACCTCCGATTTCAAGATTCGCTCCCCATTTTGAAAATAATCTACGACTTTATTCCAACTAACAAAATGCATGACTCCACAAATTGCTACAATATATTCCATCTGCCACTTCTCAGCTCACTTTCCCAACCTGTCCAAGTCCTTCTGCAGAGTCCATGCTTTCTCTACACTACTTGCCCTTCCACCTATTTTTGTATCATCCGCAAACTTGGCCGCAAAGCATTCAATCCCCCATCCAAATAATTAATATACAACATGAAGAGTAGCGGCCACAGCACCGAGCCCTGCAGAATTCCGCAAGTCACTGGCAGCCAACCAGAAAAAGCTCCCTTATTTGCCGCTCTTTGCCTTCTGCCATCCAACCAACCTGCTATCCATGCTACTCTCTGCTCTTTGATACCGTGGACTCTCGTCTTCCTTAGCAGCCTCACGTGTGCCACCTTGTCAAAAGCTTTCTGAACATCTCAGCAAACAACATCTACGGAATCTCCTTTGTGTGTCCGTTTTACTTCTTCAAAGAATTCCAGCAAATATGTCGAGCAAGACCTTCCCTTCGCATAGCCATGCTGACTTCGGGCTATTTTATCGTGAACTTCCAAGTAATCTGTAACCTCATCCTTTACAATGGACTCTAGATTCTCACCAACCACCGAGGTAAGACTAGCCGGCCTATAGTTCACACTATTCTGCTTTGCTCCCTTCTTGTGCAGCGGGGTAATATTGGCAAATTTCCAATCATCTCGGACCTCTCTCGTCTCTACTGATTATTGTAATATCACTGTCAATACCTCCACAATCTCTAACGCCACCGCTTTCAGAACCCTAGGATGCAGTCCATCCGGCCCAGGTGACATCTACATTTAGCTTTTCGGCTTCCTAAGCACCTTCTCCCTCTAAATAGTCACACCACTAACATCCACACCCTGACTCTCTTGAATTTCAGGCACGTTGATGGTGTCTTCCACTGTGAAGACTGATGCAAAAATGTTATTAAACTCCTCTGCCATTTCTTTGTTCCCCATTGTCAATTCTCCTGCATCAATCTCCAGTGGTCCAACGTCCACTCTTGCTCTTTCTTACACTTTATTCAACGGAAGAAACTCTGTTATATTATTGGCGAGCTTACCTTCGTATTTCATCTTTTCTCCCCGTATTGGCTTTTTAGTCACATTCTCTTGTACTTTATGTTTCCCAGTCCTCTAGCTTCCCACTAATCATTGCTGTGTTATACGCCTTCTCTTGTAGTTTTATTCTGCCATTGACTTCCCTTGTCAGCCACGGTCGCCTCTTTCTCCCCAATACACCTGCACTCTTACATCCTTCTGCTCTACAACACTCCCTGTCTACCTGTGATGCCACGTTAAAGGAACTATGTTCCAGCACTCCAAGATCCCTTTATTCTACATTGATATTTCCCTGGTTAGTAATTGGTTGAAAGAATGACATAGTCTGCACCATCATTTTATTTATTCAAGAAAATTGCTTCACCCCAAACAATACAAAGCTGGTAAACAAGGTTAGAAATAATGCAGGTCTCTCACGGAAGGGGAAATGATTCTTACGGCACAGTATATACACGTTATTCCTAAGAGTTTCCCAAGTGAGTTGGAATGTCAACATTCAATAAATTGCCCCATTTACCTTGAATTGCATTGGGTTCACAAGGTCACGATTCTGTTCTGTACGTTTAGTTTACAGATACACTGTGGAAACAGGTCATTCGGCCCATAGGTCCGCCCCGACCATCGATCACTCGTGCACACTGGTTTAGTTTAGAGATACAACAGAGAAATAGGCCTTTCGGTCACCAATTTCGCGCCGACCATCGATCACCCGTTCGCACAAATTTAGTTTAGAGATGCGGCGTGGAAACAGGACCTTCGGCCCACCTAGCTCATGTCGACCACTGATCCCCGTACATTGGTTCTATCACCAGGGACAATTTACAGAAGCCAATTAACCTACAGACCTGTGCGCCCTTGGACTGTGGAAGGAACACAGAGCACCCAGAAAAAACCCCACGCTGTCACAGGGAGAACGTGGCGGCACGGTGGCGCAGCGGTAGAGTTGCTGCCTTACAGCGAATGTAACGACGGAGAACCAGGTTGGATCTCGACTACTGGTGCTGTCTGTACGGAGTTTGTACGGACTCCCCGTGACCTGCGTGGCATTTCTCCGAGATTTTCGGTTTCCCGCCACACTCCAAAGACGGACAGGTATGTAGGTCAATTGGCTTGGTAAATGTAATAATGGTCCCTAGTGGGTATAGGATAGTGTTAATTTGCGGGGGTCGGTGGTCGGCGCGGAACCGGTGGACCGAAAGGGCCTGTTTCCGCGCTCTATCTCTAAACTAAACTAAACTAAACGTACAAACTGCATCCGGACAGCACCCGAGCTCAGGATAGAACCCGCATCTCTGGCGTTATAAGCTCTACCGCTGCGCCACCGTGCCACTCAAAGTCAAAATTATAAACGACCCTTCATTCCGATATGCAATAAATTGTCCCATTTTCATCGAGCTGTATTAGACATCGCAAGGTTACGGTCGTGTTCTTCTTGTTCGTTGCCCAACTTCATGAACAGTCCATTAGTCTGGTTCGGACACACAGTGCTGGAGTTACTCGGTGGGAAACCCGATGAGTTACCCCGGTGTCCTTTTGTGTGAGCCAGCATCTGCGGGTCGTTGTGTTCTCATTATGTTATGATCGTTAAGATATTCGATGCTTTGTCCAGTTTTAGATCTTCCTGCTCAGTATCTTCATTGTGCGTCCATCTGAAAAAGGTAAGAAACCTGTTGAAACCTGTAGATGGGTGGATGTTTCTGGATATTGGTTAAGGATATTGAATAGGGCAGGTTTAGAGGGACATGGGCCAAACGCAGGCAGGACTAGTATAAATGGGGCGTGTAGGTCGGCATGTTGGGCCGAAGGGTCTCTATTTCGCCCCTCTCTCTGTCTCCCCCTTTCTCTCAATCTCCCTCTCTCATAGTCCCCCTCTACCTCTCTGCCTCCATCACCCCCCTCTCACTCTCTCCCTCTTCCTCCCTCTCTCCTGAGCTCCAAGGAATAGTCCTAGCCTACCCAACCTCTCCCTGTAGCCGAACTTCCTCGAGTCCGTGCAACATCCTCGTAAATTTTCTCTGCACCCTTTCCAGCTTGACAACATCTTTCCAATAACATGACGCCCAGAACTGAACATAATACGTCAATTGAAGAAGTGTCTCGACGCGAATCGTAACTTTTTTCCATCTATCCAGACATGCCGCCTGTCCCGCTGAGTTACTCCAGCATTTTGTGTCTATCTTCGGTTTAAACCAGCATCTGCAGTTCCTTCCTATAGATAAGACTCCAAATGCGGCCTAACCAACCGTATACAACTGTAACAAGTCAAGTCAAGTGAGTTTATTGTCATGTGTCCCTGATAGGACAATGACATTCTTGCTTTGCTTCAGCACAACAGAACATAGTAGGCATTGACTACAAGGCATTCTATAAATATATACACACATGAATCAATATACTGATTAAGTGCAAATAACAGTTAATTGGCTAATAAAGTTCAGTGTTTTGTCCGAGCCAGGTTTAATAGCCTGATGGCTGTGGGGAAGTAGCTATTCCTGAACCTTGTCGTTGCAGTCTTCAGGCTTCTGTACCTTCTACCTGAAGGTAGTAGGAAGATGAGTGTGTGGCCAGGATGGTGTGGGTCCTTGATGATACTGCGAGCCTTTTTGAGGCAGCGACTGTGATAGATCCCCTCGATGGAAGGGAGGTCAGAGCCGATGATGGACTGGGCAGTGTTTACTACTTTTTGTAGTCTTTTCCTCTCCAGGACGCTCAAGTTGCCGAACCAAGCCACGATGCAACCGGTCAGCATGCTCCCAACGACTATATTCAATACTCTGACTGATGGCGAATGTGCCAAAGGCCTTTTTGACCACCCTATCTACCCGTGACGCCACTTTCAAGGAACGACGTACCTGCACCCCTAGATCCCTCTGCTCTACAACATTTCCAGACTACCTGGGATGCCACTTTCTGGGAAATATATACCTGCACTTCCAGATCCCTTTGTTCTCCCAGACTCCCCAGAGGCCTACCATTCACTGCGTGAGTCCTGCGCCTGTAAGACTTTACAAAACGCAACACCTCACATTACTCTGTATCAAATTCCATCAACCATTCCTCAGCCCACCTGCCCAAGTGATCAAGATCCTGCTGCAATTTCTTGACGACCTTATTCACTATCCGCAATACCACCCACATTTACATCCTCCTGGTGAATCTTCCCTGCACTCTTTCCCGCGATTATTTACACGATTGATTGCTGACAGTGGTTCAGATAAAGGGCGCGCAATTTTTTTCGCCCCATATGCGAGGAAGGATGTGCTGGCGCTGGAGAGGGTCCAAAGGAGGTTTACGAGAATGATCCCGGGAATGAGTGGGTTAACTTATGATGAGCGTTGATGGCGCCTGGCCACTACTCGCTAGAATTTAGATGGATGAGTGGGGACTTCATTTAAATTTACTGAATAGTGGAAGGCCTGGATAGAGTGGATATGGAGAGCATGTTTCCACCAGGGCCTGAGGTCATACTCTCTGAATTAAATTATGTTCATTTAGGAAGGAGATGAGGAGGAATTTCTTTAGTCAGAGGGTGGTGAATCTGTTGAATTCATTGCTACAACACTCTGTGGAGGCCGTCAATTAATATTTTTAGTTTAGTTTAGATTAGTTTATTTCGTTTGGTTTTGAGATATAGCGCGGAAACGCGACCCCCGCACGCCAACACTATCCTACACACACTGGATCAATTGACATTTATACCAAGCCAATTAACCTAGAAACCTGTACGTCATTAGAGTGTGGGAGGAAACCGAAGATCGCGGGGAAAACCCACGCGGTCATGGGGCAAATGTTTAACCTCCATATAGACTGCACCCGCAGTCGGGATCAAACCCGCGTCTCTGGCGGTTCAGCACTCTAAAGGCAGCAACTCGACCGCTGCTCTCCCCTTTCAAGGCATAAATAGATAGATGCTTGATTAGTACGAGTGTCAGGGGTAATGGGGAGAAGACAGGAGACTGGATTTAGGAGGGAGAGATACATCAGTCATGATTATTTGGAGGAGTAGACATGACGGGCCGAATGGCCTAATTATGCCCCTATCACGTGTGAACTGATGAGCCTATGTGACAATAAACTAAACAAAACTAAACTATACCGGGAGATAAGTATGTTTAAATGTCTCCAGCTACATAAAATAACCTTTGTTCTCAGCTTACTGGCAATGACGGCAGTAAACTAACTGGACTTTGTATTTTCTCCTGATATCGTTTTTATGCGGTGTTTGATGTTCCCTCTTCTGGAAGGTGTGATAAAAATCACAAAGATAAACTCATCTGATTTCTCTTTGCAGCCCGCAATTCTCTACAAATGTCTGCAGTTTTTCGGCCGTGAATTCATTCCATTTTTCCGTTTCCTGATCGCAATTGCTCAGATCCAACAGCGTCAGTGAATGATTGATTTGAACGACAGATGTGAGAGTTCCTATGCAATCGTCTGTAAGTTGGTTGGATTTTACCCTGCGTTTGAGCGAGAGGAAGATTCATGAAATGGACACAGTTTATTCCCCGATGTCGCCAAGCAAATTAACCGTCCTCTCATCAACTAGACAGCAGTCCTGACCTCCCATCTACCTCATTGGAGATCCCCGGGACGTCTTTAATCGGACTTTACTGGCTTTACTTGGCACAAAATGTTATTCAGGTTATTCCCTTGAAAATAGATAAGCCATGATTGAACCACTGAGTAGACTTGATGGGCCAAATGGCCTTATTCTGCTCCTATACCTTATGAACATAAGACCTGCAGGTTTGAATGTTAATTGTCTTTGGTGAATTGTAAATTGTCCCTAGTGTATGGGATCATCCTAGTGTACGTGGTGATCGCTGTTCGGCGTGGACTTGGTGGGCCGAAGGGCCTGCTTCCTCACTGTATCTCTGAATTGAACTAGAGTGAACAGGTGATCGATGGTCGGCGTGGAAGGTTAGATCCCATGGGATCCAAGGTCCATTAATGTCTGTCATCTATGCCAATGAATTGGATGAGAACGTTCTTGGCAAGATTGGCAAGTGGTGTTGTAGACAGATAAGCTGGTTGTCAAACATTGCAGCAGGTTCTTGATCGGTTGGGCAGGTGGGCTGAGGAATATTTGATGGAATTTATTACATATAAATGTGAGGTGTTGCAATTTGGGAAATCGAATAAGGGCAGAATCTACACAGTGAATGGTGTGGCTGTGGGGAATGTTGGAAGAACAGCGAGATCTATGAGTGCAGGTACATAATTCCCTGAAAATGTCGTCACGGGGAGACAGGGGCTGTTGTAGAGAAGAGAAATCCGGGCGAGCAGGTACATAATTTCGTACCTATCCATACTCTCCAGAGAGGCTACCTGACTCGTTGAGAAACTCCAGCACTGTGTACCTATCCGCGTTCCCAATAGACAATAGACAACAGGTGCAGGAGTTGGCAATTCGGCCCTTCGAGCAAGCACCGCCATTCAATGTGATCATGGCTGGTCATCTACCATCAGTACCACGTTCCTGCCCATATCCCCCTACTCCGCTATCTTTAAGAGCTCTGCTAGCTTTCTCTTGAAAGCATCCAGGGAACAGGCCTCCAACGCCCTCTGAGGCAGGGAATTCCACACTCACAACTCTCTGTGAGAAAAATGTTTTTCCTCATCTCCGTTCTAAATGGCTTTCCCCTTATTCTTAAACTGTGGTCCCTGGTTCTGGACTCGCAACATCGGGAATATCTTTCCTGCCTCTAGCATGTACAAATCCTTAATAATCTTACATGTTTCGTTAAGATCCCCTCTCATTCTTCTTAATTTCAGAGTACACAATGCCAGCCGCTCCATCCACTCAACATATGACAGTCCCGCAATCCCGAGAATTAACCGGGTAAGCCTACGCTGCACTCCCCCAATAGCAAGACTGTCCTTCCTGAATTTGGGAGACCAAAACTGCACACAATATTCCAGGTGTGGTCTCACTATGGCCCTGTACAACTGCAGAAGTACCTCTTTGCTCCTACGACAGATGGCGCAATGGGCTAAGTGTTCGGCTGGCAACCGGAAGGTAGCCGGTTCGAATCCCGCTTGGAGTGCATACTGTCGTTGTGTCCTCGGGAAAGACACTTCACCCACCTTTGCCTGCGTGTAAATGTGTGTGAATGTGTGTGAATGTGTGTGAGTGATTGGTGGTGGTCGGAGGGGCCGTAGGCGCAGATTCCGTCAGTCTGCCCCAGGGCAGCTGTGGCTACAGAAGTAGCTCACCACCACCGAGTGTGACTGAGGAGCGAATGAATAATGCGATGTAAAGCGCCTTGAGTATTAGAAAGGCGCTATATAAATCCCATCCATTATTATTATTATTATTATTATACTCAACTCATCTTGTTATGGAGGCTAACATGCCCGTTTCTTTCTTCACTGCCTGCTGTACCTGCATGTTTACTTTCATTGACCTCCAAATCCTGTTGTACTTCCCCTTTTCCCAACTTGACTCAATTTAGATAATAATCTGCCTTCCTGTTTTTGCCACCAAAGTGGATAACCTCACATTTATCCACATTAAACTGCATCTGCCCACTCACCCAACTTGTCCAAGTCACGCTGCATCCTCATAGCATTTTATTCACAGTTCACACTGCCACCCAGCATTGTGTCATCTGCAAATTTGCTAATATTCCTTTTAGTCCCTTCATCTAAATCATTAATATATATTGTAAATAGCTTCGGTCCCAGCACCGAGCCTTGCGGTACCCCACTAGTCACTGCCTGCCATTCTGAAAGGGATCCGTTAATCCCTATTATTTGTTTCCTGTTTGCCAATCAAGTTTCTATCCATGTCAGCACCCTATCCTCAATACCATGTGCTCTAAGTTTGCCCACTAATCTCCAATGTGGGACCTTATGGAATGTTTTCTGAATGTCTACTACCTCTCCCTTGTCCATTTTCCAAGTTAATTCCACAATTCCAGTAGATTAGTCAAGCATGATTTTCCTTTCGTAAATCCATGCTGACTCGGCCCGACCCTGCTACTGCTGTCCAAATGTGCGGCTATTTCATCTTTTATAATTGACTCCAGCATCTCCCCCACCACCGATGTCAGGCTATCTGGTCTATAATTCCCTGTTTTCTCTCTCCGGCCTTTCTTCAAAAGTGGGATAACATTAGCTACCCTCCAATCCACAGGAACTGATCCTGAATCTATAGAACATGGGAAAATGATCAGTAATGCGTATGCAATTTCTAGACCCGCTTCCTTAAGTACCATGGGATGCAGACTACCATTCCCTGGGGATTGATCTGTCTTCAGTCCCATCAGTCTACCCAACACCATTTCCTGTCTAATGTGAATGTTGCTCAGTTCCTCCTTCACACTAGATCCTCTGGCCACAAGCACATCAGGGAGATTGTTTGTGTCCTCCTTAGTGAAGACGTATCCAGAGATGCGTCCTGCCCCATTGAGTTACTCCAGCACTTTGCACCTATCCATGTTCTCCAGAGATGCTGCCTGACCCACTGAGTTACTCCAGCACGTCGTGTCTCTTCTCTATCCAGTCAACTGGATCTCCAAGGATCCCATTACCGTTATTTATGATTTCCTAAGTTCAATTAATTACCTGACCACTTTACACTTGCACAACACGGGTTGTAGATATCGAATTCCCTCCTGTTTTACGCCGCATGAGCTGAGATCCAGTTCCTCAATGGGTCCACAGCAGATCAATGTGCTCGATAAAACCACACAGTCGAACGTGTTGAGGGAACATTGATTGAATATTATGGTCCTCATGGGTTCCAATGCCTCAGTGGTCAACTGAGCGTCTCTGAATTCAAACAAGAGGTGCAGTATGTTCAAGAACTTGCCTTGTGTGATCTTTCCGGCCAAGTTGGCCAGGCGCGTTTTCACACTTTCTTTGATCCAGTCGGAGATGGGAGGCGTCGAGTGAAATCGAGCCCGATATTCTCTCCAGCCGATTGGTTGATCTCCGTGAGGAGAGACCCACCAGAAACCTGGAGAAGATGTTGAATCTATCATCTGTCACCGTGTAAGCATCATTTAACAACGTTTTTAGTGAAATTCCAGGGGTGTTTCTACTTTTAGCAAGGGCAGCAACAAAGTTCTGGAGAACAGGGTACGTGAATTTATATACAATCCCACGCTCATCTTTGCCTGGGATCTCCATCATGAACGCAGAGATGAATTTGGGAAGACAGCGATTCACTTCACTTAAGGACTGTGCTTGAAATGAAAAGGTTTTCTGCATGATTTTCTCGTACGCCGCTTCACCCAAATGCAGCAAACTCTGCCGAGAGGTTTGTTCATCAAATCCACAGATTCCCATGATGATTGTAAGGTAGACGGAGAGCACCCGAGTGTGGCACATGGTCAACATTGGACTTTCGCCAACTTGTGACCACTCGGGCAAAGAGGCGATAACGGAGCAGAACAGAGGGTTGGTAGACAATCTACCCAATGTGTCACTTGCTTCAAGAAGTTGCACCACCTGTTCTGCCTTCTCCTTATCTCCAACGTAACGGTGGAAATATTCTTCGACTTTCTCCTGGGTAAATCCTGTGAGATGGACGGTTGACGTTGCATGTATCTCATGCAGAGCCTCAATTCTCCATGGGCGTGTTGTGACCAACAAGGAGCATCCTTTGACCAACCTACCGTGAAAGAGGGACGTCAGGATGTCAGGCACGAATCCATAGGAATGAGGATAGATGCATTGGTCAGCTGGACCACCATTTCCCTCATCATCTACGAAGTAACTTTGCTCAAATTGGTCCATGTCATCAATAATGAACAAAATGGTTTTAGGGTCTATCCAAAGATCTTCCAGACACATTACCAGATGAGGATACGCTTCAAGGACAAGGGTGTTTAAGTTTGTCATATATTTGATGGCATTTAAGATCTGAAACTTGAAAGAAAATATATATTTGAACTCCTTATATTTATTCTCGGTGGCCCAATCATGGATTATCTTCTGTATCAGGGTGCTTTTTCCAATCCCGGCAGACCCACACACCAAGGTGGTGGAGGTCTCCTCTGTCTCAGCGTTGTTGCGTTTGAGTAGTTGATGTGGCTCCACATCTTCATCGGTTTCCCCGTCATTTCCAAGGGGCACTCCCGCTGGTGGTGCGCCAGTAATCCTCAGATCAGTGTAGAAGTCTTGAAACAAGCGTGTCCCGGCCGTTTGCCCGCCTCCTGCGTGCACAACTTTCAGATTCTTACTCCAATTTCGTAGAACGTGTCGATGGCGAATTTCCGCTTCTTGAGTACCTAATACGAGAAACAATTAGGAATTCGTTCAATGTAGAGTCATACAGTGTGGAAACGGGCTCTTCGGCCCAACTTGCTATGCCGCCTTACATGCCTCATCTACGCTAGACAGTCATACTGCGTGGACACATGCCATTCGACCCAAATTGCCCAAATCGATCAACATGTCCCATCTACACGTTCCACCTGCCTGTATTTGGTCCATATCCCTCTAAACCTGTCCTATCCTGTCCTGTCCTATGTTCCCGATGTAGGGGGAGTCCAGAACCATGGGCCACAGTTTGAGAATAACGAGTAAGCCATTTAGAACGGAGACGGGGAAACACCTTTTCTCACTGAGAGTTGTGAGAGTGGTGAGTCTGTGGAATTCTCTGCCTCAGAGGGCGGTGGAGGCAGGTTCTCTGGATGCTTTCAAGAGAGAGCCAGATTGGGCTCTTAAAGATAGCGGAGTCAGGCGATATGGGGAGAAGGCAGGAACGGGATACTGATTGGGGATGACCAGCCATGATCACATTGAATGGCGGTGCTGGCTCGAAGGGCCAAATGACCTACTCCTGCACCTATTGTCTATTGTCTATTGTCTATTGTCTATCCATGTTCCTGTCTAAATATTTCTGAAACATTGCGATAGCACCTGCCTCAACCACTTCCTGTGGCACCTCGTTCCATACATCCTCCGAGTGAATACGTTACATTTCCGGTTCCCAGTCACAGAGTCATACAGCGTGGAAAAAAATACCCTTAGGCTCTACGCCCACACGTACCTGCCTGCGTTTGGCCCATATCCCTCTAAAATGGCATTATCCATCTACATATCTGAATGTTTCTTAAATGTTGCGATAGTCCCTGCATCAACTAATTCCTCTGGATGCTCGTTCCATAAATCTACCACACTTTCTATAAAAACTTTACCCCTCAGGTTCCCATAAAATATTTTCCTCCTCACATTCAACCCATGTCCTCTGGCCCTCGATTTCCGGTCGTTGGGCAAAGGGTTTAACCGATCTATTCCACTCATGATTTTTTACACATCTATTAGATCACCCCTCATTCTCCTGCACTCCAAAGAATAGAATATTAGCCTACTCAACCTCTCCCTATAGGCCCCCCCCCCAAATCCTGGTAACATCCTCGCCAATGCGCACTGCACCCATTGCAGCTTGACAACATATTTCCTTACAAGCCAGGTGTATGAATATGGATTTCTCTAACTTCAGCCCATGCAATCCCTCCAATCTCCACCCCTCCACCACGCATGTTGCATCAGATGCCCGTTCTCACCTGGCAAACAGCAAACAGTGGCCTATTTCCATTATCATTGTTTCTTTCAAAGTTTATCTTTAATTCATTTATTCTACAGTATATCTCTCTATATCTCTCGTTTCCTTTTCCCCTGACTCTCAGGCTGAAGAAGGGCCTCGACTCGAAACGTCCCCCATTCCTCCTCTCCAGAGATGCTGCCTGTCCCGCTGAGTTACTCCAGTATTTTGTGTCTATCTTCTATACTCAATAGCATGACTGATGAAGGCCAATGTGCCAAAAAGCCTTCGTGACCACCCACTGGGCTTACGGGGTCAAGGGAAGAGCGTTCACGTCGCGACCCTGTTTCCACCAATCTATCCACCACCACGCACAAGAAGCACAAGAAGCGACAAATCAGACACAATTGTATGCAAATGCAGAGAAATGTGTTCAGCTCTGGCTGAGCAGCTTCTAATCTTGTGTGTGGAATCCATCAGAAGAATGGACTTATGATGCACTTTTAGGGAACCATGTACCTTCACCCCTTCAACCCTGCCCTACTTAGACTGTCCAAAATGCAACACCTCGCACTTCTCTGTGTTAAACTCAATCAATCATTCATCAGTCTATCTGTCCAACCGATCAAGATCCTGCTGCGATTTTGACAACCATCTTTACTATCGTCAAAACCACCCACTTTAATGTCATGTTTTTGGTATCATTAGATCATGGCTGATCTATTTTTCCCTTTCAACCCCTTCGCCTTCTTTCTCCCTATAACCTGGCTTACAGGTACAGCAGGCAGTGAAGAAATCTAATGGAATGTTGGCCTTCATAGCAAGAGGATTTCAGTATAGGAATAAAGAGGTTCTTCTGCAGTTGTATAGGGCTCTGGTGAGACCACATCTGGAGTATTGTGTACAGTTTTGGTCTCCTAATTTGAGGAAGGACATCCTTGTGATTGAGGCAGTGCAGCGTAGATTCACGAGATTGATCCCTGGGATGGCGGGATTGTCATATGAGGAAAGATTGAAACGTCTAGGCTTGTAAACTGGAGTTTAGAATGAAGAGGGGGGATCTTATAGTAACATATACAATTATAAAAGGACTGGACAAACTAGATGCAGGAAAAAGGTTCCCAATGCGGTGCGAGTCCAGAACCAGGGGCCACAGTCTTAGAATAAAGGGGTGGTCATTTAAGACTGAGGTGAGAAAAAACTTTTTCACCCAGAGAGTTGTGAATTTATGGAATTCCCTGCCACATAGGGCAGTGGAGGCCAAGTCACTGGATGGATTTAAGAGAGAGTTAGATAGAACTCTAGGGGCTAGTGGAGTCAAGGGATATTGGGAGAAGGCAGGCACGGGTTATTGATAGGGGACGATCAGCCATGATCACAATGAATGGCGGTGCTGGCTCGAAGGGCCGAATGGCCTCCTCCTGCACCTATTTTCTATGTTTCAATGTTTTTATGATGTTTCCACCAGATGGAGAGCCTAGGACTAGAGGTCATACCGTCAGAATTAAAGGACGTTCCTTTAGGAAAGAGAAGGGAAGGAATTTCTTTAGTCAGAGGGTGGTAAGTGTGGATGTATTTGCCTCTGAAGACTGTGGAGGCCATGTCAATGGATGTTTTAACGGGTGTCCGGGTTAATGGGTAGAAGGTAGGAAATTGGGGTTAGGATGGAGATGTAGATCAGCCTTGAATGAATGGCGGAGCAGTCTTGAAGGGCCGAACGGCCTACTTCTGCTCCTATCACATGACCTTATGACCTGATCAGGTCATAGAATGATGCGTGTTTCATTATCGCTCAATAATGATACATGGTTATGACATATCGGTACAATAAAATTCATTGCAGCAGGAAATACAAAGTCCCATTTGTTTACTGCGATCATTTCCAGTATGCTGAAGACAAAGGTCATTCTTAAATTACTGTAGGTTTTGGACTTGGTTATTGCCCATGATAGATTAGTTATGTTTAGCTTATTGTCACGTTATAGGGCGCTGGTCAGGCCGCATTTAGCGTAGCATGAACAGTTCTGAGGAAGAATGTGCTTGCGTTGGAGAGGGTCCAGGGGAGGTTTATAAGAACATCCCAGGAATGAATGGGTTAACGTTAACGCTGGGCCTGTACGCGGTGGAGTTTAGAACGAATGAGGGGTGGGGGTCGGGGGGGGGGGGGTTGTGGACCTCATTAAAACTTACCAAGCAGCGGAACGCCTGGATAGAGTGGATGTGGAGAGGATGTCATCACCATTGGGAGAGTCTAGGGTCAGAGTTCACATCCTCAGAATTAAAGGACGTTCTTTTAGACAGATTCACTAACTTCTGGAATTTCTTTAGTCAGAGGGTGGCGAATCTGTGAAATGTTTTGCAACAGGAGCAATGCAGGTCAAGTCAATCGATAGTTTTTAGGCAAAGATTCATAGTACTTGATTTGGGGTAAGGAGGGAGAGATAGATCAGCAAGATTGAATGCTGGAGTAGATTCGATGGTCCGAATGGTCTAATTCTGCTCATAGAACCTATTGCATGAATTTATCATTCATATAGTGATATTATCGTAGGGCCATACGACGCGGAAAGAGGCCCTTCAGCCCAACTTCCCCACACCGGCCAATGTCCATGTCCCATCTACAATAGTCACACATGCCCGTGTTTGGCCCACGTCCCCCTAAATATGTCCTATCCATGTACCTGTCTAAACGTTTCTAAAACTTTGCGATAGTCCCTGCCTCAAGTACATTTTACGGCAGCTCTTTCCATTTTCCCTACCAAGCTGCGAATGAAAAAGTTACCCCGTAGTTTCCTATTAAATCTTTCCCCCTCACTTTAAACATATCTCCTCAGGTCTTCGATTCCCCTACTCTGGGCAAGAGGCTCTGTGCGTCTACCTGATCTATTCGTCTCATGATTTTGTACACCTCTTTTCGATCACCCATCCTCCTCCTGCGCTCCAAGGAACATAGTCCTAGACTACTAAACCTCTCTCTGTATCTCAGGCCCTCGAATCCTGACAACATCCTTGTAAATGTGCTTTGTACCCTTTCCAGACCGACAACATCTCTCTTATAGCATGCTGCCCAGAACTGAACACAATACTATAAATGCGCCCTCACCAACGTCGCATACAACAGCAACACCACCTCCCAACATCATTACTCATAACTGATGAAGGCCAATGTGCCAAAAGCCTTTTTCACCCCCTGATCGACATGTGACGCCACGTTCAGGGAATTATGTAACTCCACTCCTCGATCCTTCTGTTGTACAACACTCCACAGAACTCTACCATTCACTGTGTATCCCATCCTCCATTTATTTTCCATTTATCCACAGAGCGATGAACCACAATTTGCCAATACCTGAACGATGAATTTCCTCCATTATCTCTCTAAGCTTAACGTTGTTCTTCTGCATTTCCGCAAGGATTTTCCACACGTCCCTCAGTGTTTCAGCTCCTTTCGAGAAGATATTTTCAAATATTTGAAGATTGTCGCTTCCAGCTTTGATTGCAGCAAATGCTGTCTAAATAAAGAATGCAGAATGTTAGTTTTGTCTAGTTTACTACAGTCACGTGTACCGACGCACAGTGAAAAGCGTTTTTGTTGCATGTTATCCAGTTAGCGGAAAAGCTATACATTATTGCAATCAAACCGTCCACTGCGAACAGATGCAGTTCAGCAGTGAGGCAGTAACCATACCATTGCGCCACCATGCCGGCCTTAATGCAAATTGTCAGTGTAAAGGCCAAGTGTAAATATTCTGAGAGAGTTAGATAGAGCTATAGGGGCTAGTGGAATCAAGGGATATGGGGAGAAGGCAGGCACGGGTTATTGATAGGGAACGATCAGCCATGATCACAATGAAGGGCGGTGCTGGCTCGAAGGGCCGAATGGCCTCCTCCTCCACCTATTTTCTATGTTTCTATGTTTCTAT
The DNA here is from genome assembly GCA_038087875.1 of Malacoraja senta. Lineage (NCBI taxonomy): Eukaryota > Metazoa > Chordata > Chondrichthyes > Rajiformes > Rajidae > Malacoraja > Malacoraja senta. The sequence goes on from JAXLNO010003845.1 coordinate 381,283, forward strand.
GACGCTTGGTGTGTGTGGAGTTGTGAATTAATATTGATCAAAAAATATTCAAGTTGGATTCAGGAGCAAAGTAGGCTACCGAGCAATTTGTTTAAGAAATTTAAGTTACCCAGGTAAATTAGTTCAGTTTAGTTTAGTTTGGTTTAGTTTAGTTTAGTTTAGATTAGATTAGTTTAGGTTAGTTTAGTTTGATTTAGTTTGGTTATTATGGTCGTGTGTACCGAGGGACATTGTAAAGCTTTCTTGTTGCATGCTATCCAGCCAACTGAAAGACTTAACATGGCTACAATCGAACTGTCCACAGCGTACAGATACAGGATAAAGGGAATAATGTTTAGTGCAAGATAAATTCCAATAACGTGGAATTAAAGATAATCAGAGGGTCATCAATGAGGTGGATGGGAGGGCAGGGTCGCTCTCTATTTGGCGAGAGGAATTTTCAGTTGACTGGTTACAGCTGGAAAGAAACTGTCCCTGAATTTGGAGGTGTGTATTTTCAAACATCTGAACCTCTTGCCGGAATGGAGAGGGGAGAAGAGGGAGTGACCGGGGTGAGACCGATCCTTGGTTATGCTGGTGGCCTTGACGAGGTAGCATGAAGTGTAGATGGAGTCGATGTAATGGAGTTCGGTTTGTGTGATGGTCTGAGCTGCCTCCACATCTCTCTGAAATTCCTTGTGGTCTTGGATGGAGCTATTCCCAAATCTACTGTGAATGCTTTCTATGACACATCTGCAGAAGTGGGTGATTTGTTGGGGGACATGCAAAACTTCCCAAGCCTTGGAAGGAAGTAGACGCGATGGTGTGCTTTCTTGGCATGTATTCTGACAGCAGGACTCCATGAGCCTAAACGGTTAAATTCTGCTCCTATAACATGAATATTTAACCAATCATTGGTTATTATACCTGCAATTCGTCTGCACTGATGACTTCTTTCAGCTTTAAATTCCAAGCGAAGGACTTCTTTCCAATGGCATCTACCAATCTTTGACAGTTCACCTTTGTGATTCTGACAAGATCTTCATGGGTCACATGTGCCAACATTTCATTCATTCTAGTATCTGCAGTGGACAAAACAGAAGTTAAACATATCAATGTTTATCCATATATTTTCATACCTAACCACTGAGTTACTCCAGCACTCTGTACCTGTCCGCGTTCTCCAGAGATGCTGCCTGACCCGCTGAGTTACTCCAGCACTTTGTACCTGTCCACTTTCTCCAGAAATGCTGCCTGACCCGCTGAGTTACTCCAGCACTTTGTACCTCGTACGTTTTCCAGAGATGCCGCCCGACCAGCTGAGTTACTCCAGCACAAATCTGAGGAAGGACATTATTGGCATAGAGGGAGTGCAGAGAAGGTTCACCAGACTGATTCCTGGGATGGCAGGACTGTCTTATGAAGAAAGACTGGATAGACTTGGTTTATACTCTCTAGAATTTAGGAGATTGAGAGGGGATCTTATAGAAACTTACAAAATTCTTAAGGGGTTGGACAGGCTAGATGCAGGAAGATTGCTCCCGATGTTGGGGAAGTCCAGGACAAGGGGTCACAGCTTAAGGATAAGGGGGAAATCCTTTAAAACCGAGATGAGAAGAACTTTTTTCACACAGAGAGTGGTGAATCTCTGGAACTCTCTGCCACAGAGGGTAGTCGAGGCCAGTTCATTGGCTATATTTAAGAGGGAGCTAGATGTGGCCCTTGTGGCTAAAGGGATCAGAGGGTATGGAGAGAAGGCAGGTACGGGATACTGAGTTGGATGATCAGCCATGATCATATTGAATGGCGGTGCAGGCTCGAAGGGCCGAATGGCCTACTCCTGCACCTAATTTCTATGTTTCTATGTTTCTATGTACCTGTCCATGTTCTTCAGAAATGCTGCCTGACCAGCTGAGGTACTCCAGCACTTTGTACCTATCCATGTTCTCCAGAGATACTGTCTGACCCGCTGAGTTACTCCAGCTCTTTGTACATCCATATTCTCCAGAAACGCAGCCTCGATCCTCTGAGCTACTCCAGCATTTTATACCTATCCCTGTTCGCCAGAGACGCTGCCTGGATCAGCTGCTTTACTCCAGAGCTTTGTACCTGTCTCTGTTTTTGTTAGTTTAGTTTGGAGATACAGCGCTGAAACAGGCCCTTCGGCGAACCTAGTCCGCACCGACCAGCTATCCCCGCACATTAACACTATCCTACACACACTGGGGACAATTTACACATACACCAAGCCAATTAACCTACATATTTCTACGTCGTTGGCGTGTGGGGGGACATCGAAAACCTTGGAGGAAACGCCCGCGGTAACAGGGAGAACGTACAAACTCCGTATAGACAGGACCTGTAGTCGGGATCGAACGCGGGTCTCCGGCGCAGCAAGCGCTGTTAAGCAGCAACTCTACGGCTGCACCACCGTGGCCGACCGGCAGAGATGCTGCCTGACCCCGACAAACACTCATCATACGTTAACCCAATCATCCCCCGGATCATTCTAGTAAACCTCCTCTGGACCCTCTCCAAAGCCAGCCCATCCTTTCTCATCTCCTTACTAAACCAATGTCCTTTTGGCCTCATGTCCTAGACTCCCCGCTAGTGGAAACATCCTCCCCACATCCACTCTCAGGCCTTTCATTATTCCGCAAGATTCTATGAAGTCTCCCTTCACCCTTCTAAACCACTAGGAGTAGAGGCCCAGTGCCGTTAAACGCGCGTCATATTTTAACTCAGTCATCCCCAAGATAATTCTCATAAGCATCTGGACCCTCTCCAACGCCAGCGAATCATTCCCCATCTCCTTTGTAAAGGTACGTCCTTTCATTCTCACCTGTTTGGGTGCCCATTTCTTCCATCTTGGACAGAATTGTTCTCTTATTAATATTAATTCTGAACACCAGCTCTCCTCTCTTTCCAGATGATCAACAGTGAGATGTGCTCTATCCACGCACTGTCTCTGTACTTTGTTTCCAGAGTCCCTCAACTATCACTATTGTGCAACTTTCTAGCCTCACCCCGGGCAAAGATCATGTAAACTGCGGAATGGGAGTTACATTCTCCTTATCAATCTCATAAACCTCTAAACCTTTGCTACCATTTCTGCACCCCACCTCAATCACCTGCCAGACTTACTGATGCTGAAACCGCGTTGCCCGGTAAACATTAACGGGCCCGAAGTAGCGATGGTCGAAAGGTTCGCGTTCCTCGGAGTAAATACCAACCAACAACTTTTCCTGGACCTGCCACATTGAAGCATTGGCCGAGAAAGCACCCCAATGCCTCTACTTCCTTATAAGGCTTAGGAAGTTTGGCATGTCCCCAAAAACTCTCATCAACTTCGACAGGTGCACCTTAGAAAGCTTGTTATCGGGAAGCATCACAACACGGTTTGGGAACAGCTCCATCCAAGACCGGAAGGAATTGAGGACGCAACCCAGACCATCACACAAACCAACTTCCCTTCCATCGACTCCATTTACGCCACGCTGCCCCGGCAAGGCCAGCAGCATAATCAAGGACCAGTCTCACCCCAATCACTCCCTTTTCTCCCCTCTCCCATCAGACAAGAGGTACAGAAGTGTGAACACGCTCACTTTCAGATACAGGGACAGTTTATTTCCGGCTGTAGTGATACAACTGAACCGTCCTCTCACCAGCTAGAGAGCGGTCCTGATCTCCCATCTAGCCCCTCAAACCATATTTAAGCGGGCTTTATTGGGCATCATCTTGCACTATACGTTAACCCCTTTAGCCTTTATCTGTGCACTGTAGATATTCCACTTTGAAGTAGGACCCTGACCTGAAATGTCATGTCTCTATATTTTACATTGATGCTGCCTGACCTGTTAAGTTTCCTCAGCACTTTGTACATATCCATGTTTCCACAGATGCTGCCTAACTCGCTGAGTTACTCCAGCACTTTGTACCTGTCCACGTTCTCCACAGAGATGCTGCCTGACCCGCTGAGTTACTCCAGCACTTTGTACCTACAGTATCCATGTTCTCCAGAGATGCTGCCTGACCCGCTGAGTTACTCCAGCACTATTGTGTCTATATTTGTCAGCATCTGTGATTCCTTTTTATTACATATTGTGCCATATCATGGAGAGGTTTGACAAGGTAATGTTGAGAGGTGACCACAAGAGGGAGCGTCAGGAGCAATGAGACACAGATATAAAATATAAGGACTCGGTCATTTTAAACTGTAGTACGTCAAACCTCTTCTCACAGCGGGCAGTGAATGTCTGGATTCTCCTGCCCATGAGTGCAGTGGAGCCGAACAATAGACACTGTTATAGTCCTGGAGCCGTGCGGCGTGGAAACAGGCCCTTCGGCCCAACTTGCCCAAACCGACCAACATACCCCCGTCTACATTCGTCCCACCTGCCCACATTTGGCCCATATCACCCCAAACCTCTCCTACCTTTAAAATTGCTCTTGTGAATCGCACCGTGGGTTTGACTTTTAAATTTCGTTGTACAACAGTGCAATGACAATAAAGAGATGACTTACTTACTTACTTACTTACTATGCATGCACCTGTCCAAATGTCTTTGAAATGTTGTGATAGTCCTTGCCTCAATACCTCCGGCAGCTCGTTCCGTACACCCACTACCCTTTATGTATGAAGGTTACCCCTCAGGTTCCTATTAAAGTTTTCAATTTGCACCATCCGGCCTTAAAACTATGTCCTCTGGTTATTGATTCTCCTGGACCTACCTGTGAATGGGCATAACACCCGTTGTCTCCCTGTGACGCCACTTTCAGGGAGCTATGTACCTGCACTCCAAGGTCATAACGTAATGCGAGAGTAGAATTAGGCCATTTGGCCCATCAAGTCCACCATTTAATCATGGTTAATCTATATCTCCCTCCTAACCCCATTCTCCTGTCTTCTCCCCATAATATCTGACACTAGTACTAATCAATAATCTATCTATCTCTGCCTTGATAATATCTATTGACTTGGCGTGCTCAGCTTTCTGTGGCAAATAATTTCACCGATTCACCACCAACTGACCAAATAAATCTCTCCCCATCTCCTTCCGGAAAGAACGTCCTTTAATTCTGAGTCTATGACTTCTAGTCCTGGTCTATCCCATCAGTGGAAACACCATCTCCACATTCACCATCTCCACAAAGCCTTTCACCGTGCTGTATGTTTCAGCGGGGCCCCTTCATTCTTCTAAACTCCAGCGAGGCCCAGTGCCTACAAACGCTCATCATAGGTTTACTTACTCGTTGCTAGGGTCATTCTTGTAAACATCCTCTTGACCCTCTCCAGAGCCAGCACTTCCTTCCTCAGATACGGTGCCGACAATTGCTCACAATGTTCCAAATGCGTCCTGACCAGCGCCTTATAGAGCCTCAGCATTTCATCCCTGTTTTTGTATGCAAAACCCTCTTGAAATAAATCCTCGCATTGAGTTTGCTTTCTTTACTATCGATTCGAATTGCAGATTAACTTTTTGGGAATCCTGCACCAGCACTCACAAGTCTCTTTACACCTCCGATTTCAGGATTCTCTCCCCATTTTGAAAATAATCTACGACTTTATTCCAACTAACAAAATGCATGACTCCACAAATTGCTACAATATATTCCATCTGCCACTTCTCTGCTCACTTTCCCAACCTGTCCAAGTCCTTCTGCAGAGTCCATGCTTTCTCTACACTACTTGCCCTTCCACCTATTTTTGTATCATCCGCAAACTTGGCCGCAAAGCATTCAATCCCCCATCCAAATAATTAATATACAACATGAAGAATAGCGGCCACAGCATCGAGCCCTGCAGAATTCCGCAAGTCACTGGCAGCCAACCAGAAAAAGCTCCATTATTTGCCGCTCTTTGCCTTCTGCCAACCAACCAACCTGCTATCCATGCGACTATCTGCTCTTTGATGCCGTGGACTCTCGTCTTCCTTCGCAGCCTCACGTGTGCCACCTTGTCAAAAGCTTTCTGATCATCTCAGCAAACATAGATACATAGATACATAGAAAATAGGTGCAGGAGTAGGCCATTCGGCCCTTCGAGCCTGCACCGCCATTCAATATGATCATGGCTGATCATCCAACTCAGTATCCCGTACCTGCCTTCTCTCCATACCCCCTAATCCCTTTAGCCACAAGGGCCACATCTAACTCCCTCTTAAATATAGCCAATGAACTGGCATCAACTACCCTCTCTGGCAGAGAGTTCCAGAGATTCACCACTCTCTGTGTGAACAAGTTTTTTCTCATCTCGGTCTTAAAGGATTTCCTCCTTATCCTTAAGCGGTGAATACTTGTCCTGGACTTCCCCAACATCGGGAACAATCTTCCTGCATCTAGCCTGTCCAACCCCATAAGAATTGTGTACGTTTCCATAAGATCCCCTCTCAATCTCCTAAATTCTAGCGAGTATAAGCCAAGTCTATCCAGTCTTTCTTCATATGAAAGTCCTGACATCCCAGGAATCAGTCTGGTGAACCTTCTCTGCACTCCCTCTATGGCTATAATGTCCTTCCTCAGATTTGGAGACCAAAACTGGACGCAATACTCCAGGTGTGGTCTCACCAAGACCCTGTACAACTGCAGTAGAACCTCCCTGCTCCTATACTCAAATCCTTTTGCTATGAAAGCTAACATACCATTCGCTTACTTCACTGCCTGCTGCACCTGCATGCCTACTTTCAATGACTGGTGTACCATGACACCCAGGTCTCGCTGCATCTCCCCTTTTCCTAATCGGCCACCATTTAGATAATAGTCTACTTTCCTGTTTTTGCCACCAAAGTGGATAACCTCACATTTATCCACATTATACTGCATCTGCCAAACATTTGCCCACTCACCCAGCCTATCCAAGTCACCTTGCCGTCTCCTAGCATCCTCATCACAGCGAACACTGCCCCTCAGCTTAGTGTCATCCGCAAACTTGGAGATGTTGCTTTCAATTCCCTCATCCAGTTCATTAATATAAATTGTAAATAGCTGGGGTCCCAGCACTGAGCCTTGCGGTACCCCACTAGTCACTGCCTGCCATTGTGAAAAGGACCCGTTTACTCCTACTCTTTGCTTCCTGTTTGCCAGCCAGTTCTCTATCCACATCAATACTGAACCCCAATACCGTGTGCTTTAAGTTTGTATACTAATCGCTTATGTGGGAACTTGTCAAAAGCCTTCTGAAAGTCCAGATACAACACATCCACTGGTTCTCCCCTATCCACTCAACTAGTTACACCCTCGAAAAATTCTATAAGATTCGTCAGACATGATTTACCTTTCGTAAATCCATGCTGACTTTGTCCAATGATTTCACCACTTTCCAAATGTGCTGCTATCCCATCTTTAATAACTGACTCTAGCAGTTTCCCCACTACCGATGTTACACTAACTGGTCTGTAATTCCCCGTTTTCTCTCTCCCTCCCTTCTTAAAATGTGGGGTTACGTTTGCTACCCTCCAATCCTCAGGAACTACTCCAGAATCTAAAGAGTTTTGAAAAATTATCACTAATGCATCCACTATTTCTGGAGCTACTTCCTTAAGTACTCTGGGATGCAGCCTATCTGGCCCTGGTGATTTATCGGCCTTTAATCCATTCAATTTACCCAACACCACTTCCCGACTAACCTGGATTTCACTCAGTTCCTCTATCTCCTTTGACCCGCGGTCCCCTGCTATTTCCGGCAGATTATTTATGTCTTCCTTAGTGAAGACGGAACCAAAGTAGTTATTCAATTGGTCCGCCATATCCTTGTTCCCCATGATCAATTCACCTGTTTCTGACTGCAAGGGACCTACATTCGTTTTAACTAATCTCTTTCTCTTCACATATCTATAACAACTTTTGCAGTCAGTTTTTATGTTCCCTGCCAGTTTTCTTTCATAATCTATTTTCCCTTTCCTAATTAAGCCCTTTGTCCTCCTCTGCTGGTCTCTGAATTTCTCCCAGTCCTCTGGTATGCTGCTTTTTCTGGCTAATTTGTACGCATCATCTTTTGCTTTGATACCATCCCTGATTTCCCTTGTTATCCACGGATGCACTACCTTCCCTGATTTATTCTTTTGCCAAACTGGGATGAACAATTTTTGTAGTTCATCCATGCAGTGTTTAAATGCCTTCCATTGCATATCCACCGTCAACCCTTTTAGAACTAATTGCCAGTCAATCTTGGCCAATTCACGTCTCATACCGTCAAAGTTACCTTTCTTTAAGTTCAGAATCGTTGTTTCTGAATTAACAATGTCACTCTCCATCCTAATGAAGAACTCAACCATATTATAGTCACTCTTGCGAAGGGGGCACGCACAACAAGACTGCTAACTAACCCTTCCTCATTACTCAATACCCAGTCTAGAATAGCCTGCTCTCTCGTTGGTTCGTCTACATGTTGGTTTAGATAACTATCCCGCATACATTCCAAGAAATCCTCTTCCTCAGCACCCCTGCCAATTTGATTCACCCAATCTATATGTAGATTGAAGTCACCCATTATAACTGTTTTGCCTTTGTTGCACGCATTTCTAATTTCCTGTTTGATGCCATCCCCAACTTCACTACTACTGCTAGGTGGCCTGTACACAACACCCACCAGCGTTTTCTGCCCCTTAGTGCTTCGCAGCTCTACCCATACCGATTCCACATCCTCCAAGCTAATGTCCTTCCTTTCCACTGCGTTAATCTCCTCTCTAACCAGCAACGCTACTCCACCACCTTTTCCTTTCTCTCTATCGCTAGGTGGCCTGTACACAACACCCTCCTGAATATTGAATATCCCTGGATGTTCAGCTCCCAGCCTTGGTCACCCTGGAGCCATGTCTCCGTGATCCCGACTATATCATAATCATTAATAGCTATCTGCACGTTCAACTCATCCACCTTATTACGAATGCTCCTTGCATTGAGACACAAAGCCTTCAGGCTTGTTTTTACAACGCTCTTACCCCTTATACAATTATGTTGAAAAGTGGCCCTTTTTGATTTTTGCCCTGGATTTGTCTGCCTGCCACTTTTACTTTTCACCTTGCTACCTATTGCTTCCGCCCGCATTTTACACCCCTCTGTTTCTCTGCTCACCCATTTAAGAACCCCACCACCTCTTATTCTCTGTTTATTATTGTTTTCTTCTTTCCCCCCTACATGTTGGGTCTGAGTGCTTTCCTTCTCTGCCTCCTGCCTCACACACTGTCTAATAGCTTTCTCTATTTGAGTCCCCCCCCCAACCATTCTAGTTTAAAAACAACATCTACGGAATCTCCTTTGTGTGTCCGTTTTACTTCTTCAAAGAATTCCAACAAACATGTCAAGCAAGACCTTTCCTTCGCAAAGCCATGCTGACTTCGGGCTATTTTATCGTGAACTTCCAAGTAATCTGTAACCTCATCCTTTACAATGGACTCTAGATTCTCACCAACCACCGAGGTCAGACTAGCCGGTCTATAGTTCACACTATTCTGCTTCGCTCCCTTCTTGTGCAGCGGGGCAATATTGGCAAATTTCCAGTCATCTCGGACCTCTCTCGTCTCTACTGATTATTGTAATATCACTGTCAATACCTCCACAATCTCTAACGCCACCGCTTTCAGAACCCTAGGATGCAGTCCATCCGGCCCAGGTGACATCTACCTTTAGCTTTTCGGCTTCCTAAGCACCTTCTCCCTCTAAATAGTCACACCACTAACATCCACACCCTGACTCTCTGGAATTTCAGGCACGTTGCTCGTTTCTTCCACTGTGAAGACTGATGCAAAAATGTTATTAAACTCCTCTGCCATTTCTTTATTCCCCATGGTCAATTCTCATGCATCAAGCTCCAGCCGTCCAACGTCCACTCTTGCTCTTTCTTACACTTTATTCAACAGAAGAAACTCTGTTATATTATTGGCGAGCTTACCTTCGTATTTCATCTTTTCTCCCCGTATTGCCTTTTTAGTCACCTTCTCTTGGTCTTTATGTTTCCCAGTCCTCTAGCTTCCCACTAATCATTGCTGTGTTATACGCCTTCTCTTGTAGTTTTATACTGCCATTGACTTGCCTTGTCAGCCACGGTCGACACTTTCTCCCCCAATATACCTGCACTCATAGATCCTTCTGCTCTACAACACTCACTGTCTAACTGTGATGCCACGTTAAAGGAACTATGTTCCAGCACTCCAAGATCCCTTTATTCTACATTGATATTTCCGCTGTTAGTAATTGGTTGACAGCATGACATTGGTTGACAGCACCATCATTATATTTATTTTAAAAAATTGCTTCACCCCAAATAATACAAAGCTGGTAAACAAGGTTAGAAATAATTCAGGTCTCTCACGGAAGGGGAAATGATTCTTACGGCACAGTATACACACGTTATTCCTAAGAGCTTCCCAAGTGAGTTGGAATGTCAACATTCAATAAATGGACCCATTTACCTTGAATTGCATTGGGTTCACAAGGTCACGATTCTGTTCTGTACGTTTAGTTTACAGATACACTGTGGGAACAGGTCATTCGGCCCACATGTCCGCCCCGACCATCGATCACTCGTGCACACTGGTTTAGTTTACCGATACAGCGTGGAAACAGGTCCTTCGGCCCACTGAGTCCGTGGCGACCATCGATCACCCGTTCGCACAAATTTAGTTTAGAGATGTGGCGTGGAAACAGGACCTTCGGCCCACCTAGCTCATGTCGACCACAGATCCCCGTACACTGGTTTTATCACCAGGGACAATTTACAGAAGCCAATTAACCTACAAACCTGTTCGCCCTTGGACTGTGGAAGGAAACCAGAGCAACCAGAGAAATCCCACGCAGTCACAGGGAGAACGTGGCGGCACGGTGGAGGCACGGTCGCACAGCGGTAGAGTTGCTGCCTTACAGCGAATGTAAGGACGGAGAACCAGGTTCGATCTCGACTACGGGTGCTGTCCGTACGGAGTTTGTACGTTCTCCCCGGGACCTGCGTGGCATTTCTCCGAGATCTTCGGTTTCCCGCCACACTCCAAAGACGGACAGGTATGTAGGTCAATTGGCTTGGTAAATGTAATAATGGTCCGTAGTGGGTATAGGATAGTGTTAATTTGCGGGGATCGGTGGTCGGCGCGGAACCGGTGGACCGAAAGGGCCTGTTTCCGCGCTGTATCTCTAAACTAAACTAAACTAAACGTACAAACTGCATCCGGACAGCACCCGAGCTCAGGATAGAACCCGCATCTCTGGCTTTATAAGCTCTACCGCTGCGCCACCGTGCCACTCAAAGTCAAATTTATAAACGACCCTTCATTCCGATATGCGATAAATTGTCCCATTTCCATCGAGCTGTATTAGACATCGCAAGGTTACGGTCGTGTTCTTCTTGTTCGTTGCTCCACTTCATGAACAGTCCATTAGTCTGGTTCGGACACACAGTGCTGGAGTTGCTCGGTGGGAAACCTGTTGAGTTACCCCAGTGTCCTTTTGTGTGAGCCAGCATCTGCGGGTCGTTGTGTCCTCATTATGTTATGATCGTTAAGATATTCGATGCTTTGTCCAGTTTTGGATGTTCCTGCTCAGTATCTTCATTGTGTGTCAATCTGAAAAAGGTAAGAAACCTGTTGAAACCTGTAGATGGGTGGATGTTTATGGATATTGGTTAAGGATAATGAATAGGGCAGGTATAGAGGGACATGGGCCAAACGCAGGCAGGACTAGTATAAATAGGGCATGTAGGTCGGCAAGTTGGGCCGAAGGGTCTCTATTTCTCCCCTCTCTCTGTCTTCCCCTTTCTCTCAATCTCCCTCTCTCATAGTCCCCCTCTACCTCTCTGCCTCCATCACCCCCCTCTCACTCTCTCCCTCTTCCCCCCTCTCTCCTGAGCTCCAAGCCTACCCAACCTCTCTCTGCAGCCGAACTTCCTCGAGTCCGGGCAACATCCTCGTAAATGTTCTCTGCACCCTTTCCAGCTTAACAGCCTCTTTCCAGTAACATGGCGCCCAGAACTGAACATAATACGTCAAATGAAGAAGTGTCTCGACGCGAAACGTAACTGTTTTCCTTCTATCCAGACATGCCGTCTGTCCCGCTGAGTTACTCCAGCATTTTGTGTCTATCTTCGGTTTAAACCAGCATCTGCAGTTCCTTCCTATAGATAAGACTCTAAATGCGGCCTAACCAACCGCATACAACTGTGATATGAACTGCCAACGACTATATTCAATACTCTCACTGATGGTCAGTGTGCCAAAAGCCTTTTTGACCACCCTATCTACCCGTGACGCCACTTTCAAGGAACGATGTACCAGCACCCCTAGAACCCTCTGCTATACCACATTTCCAGACTACCTGGGATGCCACTTTCAGGGAAATATGAACCTGCACTTCGAGATACCTCTGCTCTTCCAGACTCCACAAAGCCCTACCATTCACTGTGTGTGTTCTGCCCCTGTAAGTCTTTACAAAACGCCACACCTCACATTGCTCTGTATCAAATTCCATCAACCATTCCTCAGCCCACCTGCCCAAGAGATCAAGATCCGGCTGCAACTTTCGAGGACCATCTTCACTATCCGCAACCACCTACATACACATCATCCTGGTGAATCTTCTCTGCACTCTTCCCCGCGATTATTTAAACGATTGATTGCTGACAGTGGTTCAGATAAAGGGCGCGCAATTTTGGGCCCCGTATCCGAGGAATGATGTGCTGGCGCTGGAGATGGTTCAGAGGAGGTTTACGAGAATGATCCCGGGAATGAGTGGGTTAACTTATGATGAGCGTTGATGGCGCCTGGCCTCTACTCGCTGGAGTTTAGATGCATGAGTGGGGACTTCATTTAAATTTACTGACTAGTGGAAGGCCTGGATAGAGTGGATATGGAGAGCATGTTTCCACCAGGGCCTGAGGTCATACTCTCTGAATGAAATTATGTTCCTTTACGAAGGAGATGAGGAGGTATTTCTTTAGTCAGAGGGTGGTGAATCTGTTGAATTCATTGCCACAACACTCTGTGGAGGCCGTCAATTAATATGTTAGTTTAGATTAGTTTATTTCGTTTGGTTTTGAGATATAGCGCGGAAACGCGATCCACGCACGCCAACACTATCCTACACACACTGGATCAATTGACATTTATACCAAGCCAATTAACATAGAAACCTGTACGTCATTAGAGTGTGGGAGGAAACCGAAGATCGCGGGGAAAACCCACGCGGTCATGGGGCAAATGTTTAACCTCCATATAGTCAGCACCCGCAGTCGGGAACGAACCCGCGTCTCTGGCGGTTCAGCACTGTAAAGGCAACAACTCGACCGCTGCTCTCCCCTTTCAAGGCATAAATAGATAGATGCTTGATTAGTACGAGTGTCAGGGGTAATGGGGAGAAGACAGGAGACTGGATTTAGGAGGGAGAGATACATCAGTCATGATTATTTGGAGGAGTAGACATGACGGCCGAATGGCCTAATTATGCCCCTATCACGTGTGAACTGATGAGCCTATGTGACAATAAACTAAACAAAACTAAACTATACCGGGAGATAAGTATGTTTAAATATCTCCAGCTATATAAAATAACCTTTGTTCTCAGCTTACTGGCAATGACGGCAGTAAACTAACTGGACTTTCTAATTTCTCCTGATATCAGTTTTATGCAGTGTTTGATGTTCACTCTTCTGGAAGGTGTGATAAAAATCACAAAGATAAACTCACCTGATTTCTCTTTGCAGCCCGCATTTCTGTACAAGACCCTGCAGTTTTTCGGCCGTGAATTCATTCCTTTTTTCCGTTTCCTGATCGCAATTGCTCAGATCCAACAGCGTCAGTGAACGGTTGGTTTGAACGGCGGAGAATAGATTTTCTAAGCAGTCGTCTGTAAGTTGGTTGGATTTTAGCCTGCGTTTGAGCGAGAGGAAGATTCATGAAATGGACATTGTTTCTTCCCGGCTGTTATCAGGCAAATTAACCGTCCTCTCATCAACTAGACAGCAATCCTGACCTCCCATCTACCTCATTGGAGACCCCCGGGCCATCTTTAATCGGACTTTACTGGATTTATCTTGCACAAAACGTTTTGCACGGTATTCCCTTTAAGATAGATAAGCCATGATTTATAGGCGAAGACTTGATGGGCCGAATGGACTTATTCTGCTCCGATACATTATGAAACATAGAAACATAGAAAATGGGTGCAGGGGTAGGCCAATCGGCCCTTCGAGCCTGCACCGCCATTCAATATGATCATGGCTGATCATGCAACTCAGTATCCTGTACCTGCCTTCTCTCCATACCCCCGATCCCTTTAGCCACAAGGGCCACATCTAACTCCCTCTTAAAAATAGCCAATGAACTGGCCTCCACTACATTCTGTGGCAGAGAATTCCAGAGATTCACCACTCTCTGTGTAAAAAATGTTTTTCTCATCTCAGTCCTAAAAGATTTCCCCTTTAGCCTTAAACTGCGACCCCTTGTTCTGGACTTCCCCAACACCGGGATCAATCTTCCTGCATCTAGCCTGCCCAACCCCTTAAGAATTTTGTACGTTTCTATAAGATCCCCTCCTCAATCTTCTAAATTCCAGCGAGTACAAGCCGAGTCTATCCAGTCTTTCTTCATATGAAAGTCCTGACATCCCAGGAATCAGTCTGGTGAACCTTCTCTGTACTCCCTCTATGGCAAGAATGTCCTTCCTCAGATTAGGAGACCAAAACTGTACGCAATACTCCAGGTGTGGTCTCACCAAGACCCTGTACAACTGCAGTAGAACCTCCCTGCTCCTATACTCAAATGAACTTATAAGGCCTGCAAGTTTGAAGGTTAAATGTTTTTGGTAAAATTGTAAATTGTCCCTAGTGTGGAGGATTGTGTTTGTGTACGCGGTGATCGGTGGTCGGCGCCGTCTTGGTGGGCCGAAGAGCCTGTTTCCATGCTGTTTCCTCGCTGTAACTCTAAACTAAACTAGTGTGAATGGGTGATGGGTGCTCGGTGTGGCGTTCGGGGGCCGAAGGGCCTGTTTCCATGCTGTATCTCTAAATGGAACTAGTGTGGACAGGTGATCGATGCTCGGCGTGGAAGGTTAGATCCCATGGGTTCCAAAGTCCATTACTGTTTGTCATATATATATATATATATCAATGAATTGGATGAGAACGCACATGGCAAGATTGGCAAGTTTGCAGATAACACAAAGGTGGGTGGTTTTGTAGGTAGCGAAGATGGTTGCCAAAAATTGCAGCAGGATCTTGATCGGTTGGGCAGGTGGGCTGAGGAATAGTTGATGGCATTTAATACAGTGAAATGGGAGATGTTGAAATTTGGGAAATCTAATATAGGCAGAACATGCACAGTGAATGGTGGGACTGTGGGGAGTGTTGGAAGAGCAGTGGGATCCAGGAGTGCAAGTACATAATTCCCTGTAAATTACGTAACGGGGATATAGGGAGTGTTGTAGAGCGGAGGAATCTAGGAGAACAGGTACATCATTTCGTACCTATCCATGCTGTCCAGAGATGCTGACTGACCCGTTGAGATACTCCAGCATGTTGTACCTGTCCATGCTCTCCCGAGATGCTGTCTGACCCGTTGAGATACTCCAGCATTTTGTACCTATCCACGTTCTCCAGAGATGCTGCCTGACCCGTTGAGTTACTCCAGCACTTTGTATCTATCGCTGTGCACTCGAGTAGATCTCCCTGGTCAATTCGTCCCTTCCCACCCGAACCACCCCCTCCCCGGGCACTTTCCCTTGCAACCGCAAGTAACGCGACACTTGTCGCTATACCGCCCCCCTTGACTCCATTCAAGTACCCAATCAGTCGTTCCAGGTGAGGCAGAGGTTCACCTGCACCTCCTCCAACCTCATCTATTGCATCCGCTGCTCTAGGTGTCAGCTGATCTACATCGGTGAGACCAAGCGTAGGCTCGGGCGATCGCTTCGCCCAACACCTCCGCTCGGTTCGCAATAACCAACCTGATCTCCCTGTGGCTCAGCACTTCAACTCCCCCTCCCATTCCCAATCCGACATTTCTGTCCTGGGCCTCCTCCATGGCCAGAGTGAGGACCAGCGGAAATTGGAGGAGCAGCACCTCATATTTCGCTTGGGCAGTTTGTACCCCAGCGATATGAACATTGACTTCTCCAATTTAAGGGAGTCCTTACATTCTTCTCCCCTTCTCAGCTCTCCCTCAGCCCTCTAGCTCCTCCTCTTCCTTTCTTCTCCAACCCCCTCCCATCCACCCTCACATCAATCCGAAGAAGGGTTTCGGCCCGAAACGTCGCCTATTTCATTCGCTCCATAGATGCTGCCTCACCCGTTGAGTTTCTCCAGCATTTTTGTCTACCTTAGATCTCCTTGGATCCCATTTCCTTTATGTTAGGATTTCCCACGTTCAGTTAATTACCTGGCCACTTTACACTTGCACAGCACGGGTTCTAGATACCGCATTCCGTCCTGTTTTAAGCCGCATGAGCTGAGATCCAGTTCCTCAATGCGTCCACAGCAGATCAAGGTATTCGATAAAACCACACAGTCGAAAGTGTTGAGGGAACATTGATTGAATGTTATGGTCCTCGTGTGTTCCAACGCCTCGGTGGTCAATTGAGGGTCTCCGAATTCAAACAAGCAGTGCAGTATGTTCAAGAACAGACCTTGGTTGGACATTCTGGCCAAGTTTGACACTCGGTTGACGCTTTCTTTGAGCCACTCGGAGATAGAACACGTGGCGTCGGGTGGAAACGAGCCCAACACCCTCTCCAGCCAATATGTTGTCCTCCGTGAAGAGAGACCCACCAGAAAACGGGAGAAGAAGTTGAATCTCCCGTCCGTCACCGTGAACGCCTCATTCAACCGGCCTCTCAGCCCAATTCCTGGAGTGCTCATGCTCTTGGTAAGTGCGGCAAAGAAGTGCAACAGAACGGGATCGGTGAATTTGTAATCAGTGGTTCGTTGATCTTTGGCCAGTACCGGGGTCAGACACGCGGAGGTCACATTGGGCAGATGGACATTCAGGTCACCAAATTCGTTGGCTTCAAAATGAAACACTTTGCGGGCAACTCCATTGTAGGACAACTCGCCCAGTTGAAGCCAGCGCTGGGACCTTCTCTCGTCCTCCCCACAGCCTCTCAGAATACTTGTGACAAAGTCCGAGAACACACGTGTGCTATTTAGGACCAACGTTGGCGTCAGGCCGTCACCTTCAGCTTGGGGCAACTTCAGGGACGAGGCGAGGAGGGAGCAAAATAAGGGGTTACAAGACATTCCAGCCAACATCTCACTCTGTTGGACGAGTTGGACAACCCTTGTGGTGCATGGCGCATCGCGGAAGTATCGGAGAAAATATGTTTTCCTTTGCTCGGCTGTGAATCCAGTGATTTGGAAGGTTATGTCTGCCTTTATCTCCCCTAGGATCTCCAAACTCAAAGACCGGCTGGTAATGAGTAGGGAACATCCTGCAATCAACTCTCCACTTATGAGAGAGCGAAGAATTTCACCCACCGTACAATAAGACTCGGGTCCCATGCTGAAATGATCGTCTCGCGTTAGGTCCTTCTGTCTGCCATCGTCGGAGTGATCAAACTGGTCAAGATCATCAAATATGAATAATATACACCTGGGTTCCTTCCAGAGATGGTGGAGACAGTTTTTCAAGTAAGGGTAGGAGTCAAGGATGAGGGCGTTTAAATTCGTTATGTCTTTCCTTGCTGTCAGTTCCCGACACTTGAAATGAAATACATACTTAAATCGTTCGTATTTGTTCTTGGTGGCCCAATCGTGGATTATCTTCTGCACCGAGGTGCTTTTTCCAATCCCCGCGGCCCCATAGACAACGTATCTCGTCGTGAACTTCCCAATATCAATCTCGCTGCCTCTCAACGATTTATGGAGTTGGAAGCCAAGGTTTAGCGATCCATCTCTCGTCTGCATCTCTGCGTGTTCCACCGCCGACCGTTCTGGAGATGTCACCTCGATGGTGAGGTCGGTGAACAACTCCTCGAGTAGACGATCCTCAGCCATCTCGGGCACGTTCATCTTTGCGCTCCGGTTTCGAAGTGTGCGCCTGTGCAATGTTTCCACATCTTAAATGTGGATTAGGGACAAAAGCAACAATAATAGTTTGGTTTCAGAGTGATAGAGTCATACAACGTGGAAATAAAGGCTTGGGCAGTTTGAACATTGGCTTCTCTAATTTCAGGTAGTCCCTGCTTTCTCCTCCCCTTCTCATCTCTCCCTCAGCCCATTGTCTCCGCCTCTTCCTTTCTTCTCCCCCCCACCCCACTCCCACATCAGTCTGAAGAAGGGTCTCGACCAGAAACGTCGCCTATTTCCTTCGCTCCATAGATGTTGCCTCACCCGCTGAGTTTCTCCAGCATTTTTGTCCACCTTCGATTTTCCAGCATCTGCAGTTCCTTCTCAAACAACATGGAAATAGGCTCTTCGGCCCATCTTGCCCACACCGGCGAACATGTCCTATCTACACTAGTCCCATCTGCCGGTGTTTGGTCCAGATCCTTCTCAACCTATCCTAGCCATGTACCGATCTAATTGTTTCTCAATCGGTGCGATAGTCACTGCCTCAAATACCTGCTCCGATAGATCGTTCCAAGCGCCTATCACCCCGTTTGAAAACGTTACCTCTCAGGTTCATATTAAATCCCCCACCCTCCACGCTCCCCTCATCACCTTAAACCTATGCCCTCTGGTTCTCGAATTGCTTACTCTGGGCAAGAGACTCTGTGCGTCTACGCGATCTATTCCTCTCATGATTTCATACACCTCTATAAGATCACCCCTCATCCTCATGTGCTCCAACGAATAAAGTCACAGCATGCTCAACCTCTCCCTAGAGCTCAGACCCTCATGTCCTTGGAACATCCTTGTAAATCTTCTCTTCACACTTTCCAGCTTGACAACATCTTCCCTATAACATGGTGCCCAGAACTGAACACAAGGCTCTAAATGCTGTTTCGCCAACGTCTTATACAACTGCAACATCCCATCCTTTATACTCAATACTCTGACTGATGAAGGCCAATGTGCCAAAAGCCTTTATGACCACCCTATCGACCTGCGACTCGAACGTCAAGGGACTATGCACCTGCACACCTATATCCCTCTGCTCTGCAACACTCGCCAGACCCCTACAATTCACCGTGTGGGTCCTGTCATCCTTCTCGGCCCCTCGGACTCAATCAAAATGATAACAGGCAGCCTTGGAAGCCTTACCCCACTACTCAAACCTCACGTCAAAAACCTTGGCGTGATATTTGACTCAGCACTGAAATTTGACAAACAAGTCAATGCCGTGGTAAAAGCTAGCTTCTTTCAGCTTCGGACGATAGCTAAAATAAAACAATTCCTCCACTTTTGATGACCTCGAAAAGATCATCCACACATTTATCTCCTTCCGCCTAGATTACTGCAACTCCCTTTACACTGGCATCAGCCAATCTTCCCTGTCCCGCCTGCAACTGGTCCAAAACGCCGCAGCGAGACTCCCGACGGGCACCCGAAAAAGGGACCACATCACCCCGATCCTGGCCTCCCTCCACTGGCTCCCTGTGCGGTTCCGTATACATTTCAAGATCCTCCTCTATGTCTTCAAAACCCTCAATGGGCTTGCCCCCACCTACATTAAAAGTCTTCTCACCCACCACTCCACCTCCAGGTCCCTCAGATCGGCCGACTTGGGGTTGCTGAATATCCCGCGGTCTAGGCATAAGCTCAGGGGTGACCGCGTCTTTGTGGTTGCAGCCCCTAGACTGTGGAACAGCATCCCCCTTCCCATCAGAACTGCCCCCTCCATCGACTCCTTTAAGTCAAGACTAAAAACGTATCTATATTCCCAAGCCTTTCTTGACGTCCTCTGAGCGAGGGCTATATGTATATATGTATGTTTGTTTATACTATTCTTGTAACAAATGTAAAGCACTTTGGCCAACGAGATGTTGTTTTTTAAATGTGCTATATAAATAAATGTGACTTGACTTGACTTGACTGTCCATGTTAGACTTCCCAAAACACAACACCTCACATTTGACCTTATCAACCATTCCTCAGCCTACTTGGCCAATTGATGAAGATCCTAATTCTACTAAACTTGTGAACTTGTGAATATGTAAACGTAGTACTCTGTGAACAATATGATATATAGATACACAATAGACAATAGCCAATAGGTGCAGGAGTAGGCCATTCGGCCCTTCGAGACAGCACCGCCTTTCAATGTGATCATTGCAGATAATCCCCAATCAGTACCCCGTTCCTGCCTTCTCCCCCATATCCCCTGACTCCGCTATTTTCAAGAGCCCGATCTAGCTCTCTCTTCAAAGTATCCAGATAACCGGCCCCCACCGCCCACCGAGGCAGAGAATTTCACATACTCACAGCTCTCTATGTGAAACAGTGTTTCCTCATCTCCGTTCTAAATGGCTTACCCCGTATTTTTAAACCTTGGCCCCTGGTTCTGGACTTCCCCAACACCGGGAAAATGTTTCCTGCCTCTAGCGTGTCCAAACTTAAAATCTTTTATAAAGTTTCAATAAGATCCCCCTCAAACTTCTAAACTCCAGTGTATACAAGCCCAGCCGCTACATTCTCTCAGCATATGACCGTCCCCTCTCCCACACACGTTGCGTTGGGGGACCAGGCCTCCCGTTTGACTGAGACCCAACGGGTCCCGCTTAGTCTAGTATGACAATAAAACACTCTTGGATCTATGACTCTATGACTCCAAACGCTGTGGGCCGAAGGGCCGGTTCCTCTGCTGCACCATGTTGTCCGTTCTAATTTCCGCGCTTTATCGTAACCTCGCCTCCATCTACAACTTGCGTGAGCAAAGGCGCTAGGCTTTGAAATTTATCTCCCATTTTCACAAGCCTATTCCACATTATTCTACACACGCAAGGCTCGGAGTCTAATATAGCTTCAAGAAACATCTGAGAAGCATCAGTTCTTCGGTTTTGTCCAACCAGGCTTAATATTTCCTTCAGTAAGAAAGAATATGCATTTAATTAATTCACTTCCAACAATAATGACAGCATAATGATTGTCAGAGGATTGAGCATATAAGATAAGACACAACATGCGAGAGTAACTCAGCGGGTTAGGCAACATCTCTGGAGAACGTGGACAGGTACAAAGTGCTGGGGTAACTCAGCGGGTCAGACAGCATCTCTGTGGAGAACATAGAAACATAGAAACATAGAAATTAGGTGCAGGAGTAGGCCATTCGGCCCTTCGAGCCTGCACCGCCATTCAATATGATCATGGCTGATCATCCAACTCAGTATCCCGTACCTGCCTTCTCTCCATACCCTCTGATCCCCTTAGCCACAAGGGCCACATCTAACTCCCTCTTAAATATAGCCAATGAACTGGCCTCAACTACCCTCTGTGGCAGAGAGTTCCAGAGATTCACCACTCTCTGTGTGAAAAAAGTTCTTCTCGTCTCGGTTTTAAAGGATTTCCCCCTTATCCTTAAGCTGTGACCCCTTGTCCTGGACTTCCCCAACATCGGGAGCAATCTTCCTGCATCTAGCCTGTCCAACCCCTTAAGAATTGTGTAAGTTTCTATAAGATCCCCTCTCAATCTCCTAAATTCTAGAGAGTATAAACCAAGTCTATCCAGTCTTTCTTCATAAGACAGTCCTGACATACCAGGAATCAGTCTGGTGAACCTTCTCTGCAATCCCTCTATGGCAATAATGTCCTTCCCCAGATTTGGAGACCAAAACTGTACGCAATACTCCAGGTGTGGTCTCACCAAGACCCTGTACAACTGCAGTAAAACCTCCCTGCTCCTATACTCAAATCCTTTTGCTATGAAAGCCAACATACCATTCGCTTTCTTCACTGCCTGCTGCACCTGCATGCCTACTTTCAATGACTGGTGTACCATGACACCCAGAACATGGACAGGTACAAAGTGCAGGAGTAACTCAGCGGGTCAGGCACCATCCCTGGAGAACATGGACCGGTACAAAGTGCTGGAGTAACTCAGCGGGTCAGGCAGCATCACTGGAGAAAAGAAACAGGTGACATTTCAGGTCGAAACCCTTTTTCAGACTAAGGGTCAGGCCAGAGGGAACATGGAGGTATGCCAAGGTACAAATAATAAATTTATAAAGTTATAATTTACACGAGATGTTGACGTTACATTATATTGTAGATCAGGTTAGAGATACAGCGCGGAAACAGGACCTTCGGCCCACCGAGGCCGCGCCGACCAGCGATCACCTGTTCACACTAGTTTAGTTTGGAGATACAGCGTTGAAACAGGCCCTTCGGCCCACCGATTCGATGGTCGGCGTAAAGTCGGTGGGCCGAAGGGCCTGTTTGCGCGCTGTATGTCTAAACCAACCAAACTTAACTAATCTAAACCAAACGAGACTAAACTAAACTAAACTTATCTAAGCTAAACTAAACTAAGCTAACGATATTAAACTAAACTAAACAAGACTAAATTAAATAAACCTCAACTAAACCAAACTAAACGATACTAAACTAAACTAAACTAAGCTAAATGTGACTAAATTAAACAAGACTAAATTAAACTAAATTACTTGATAATATCTATTTGTACAATGATTGCTTATATTTAGGTGTATGTATGTGTGTGTAAAAAATAAATAATTAGTGTGAACAATAGACAATAGACAACAGGTGCAGGAGTAGGCCATTCGGTCCTTCGAGCCAGCATCGCCATTCAATGTGATCACGGCTGATCATCCCCAATCAGTACCCCGTTCCTGCCTTCTCCCCATATCCCCTGACTCCGCTATTTTTAAGAGCCCTATCTAGCTCTCTTGTAAGCATCCAGAGAACCTGCCTCCACCGCCCTCTGAGGCAGGAAATTCCACAGACTCACCACTCTCTGTGAGAAAAAGTGTTTCCTCGTCTCCGTTCTAAATGGCCTACCCCTTATTCTTAAACTGTTGCCCCTGGTTCTGGACTCCCCCAACATCGGGAACATGTTTCCTGCCTCTAGCGTGTCCGAACCCTTAACAATCGTATAGGTTTCAATGAGAGCCCCTCTCATCCTGAACGGGTGATACATACACAAATATACAGTACATACATACATACATACATACATACCTACATACATACATACATACATGTAAATATATGTGTTACATACATGTACATATATGTAACACATATTGATCAATATATACATATATATTTCGATCAATATGTGTCATATGAATGTAAATATGTTTGTACATGTATGTATGTATGTTTGTGTACATGTATGTATACACAAACAGAATGTATCTTTATTATATTGTTTACTGTGTACTATGGTTAATATTATGTTGTGCTGCTGCAAGTAAGATTGAACATATAACAATAAAACACTCTTGACTCCTGTAGACATTTGACGTACCTTATGATTTACTTCCGTGATACACTTTGCATTTAAAAGCGACTCACTAATTCTCTCCACGTTATCAACAATCAATGGTTCTAGTTGTTCTCGGCAGCTTTCAGTAATCCTGAACAATTGTAGATCGGTGTTGCGCGCCAGTATCGGTATAATCCGTTCATCCTCGATTGCATTGTTGTTCCCTGGTGTATGAATAGATTGAGTCAGCGAGGAAACAGGTCCTTCGGTCCAACTTGCCGACACCGACCATATGCCGCATTTAAACTAGTCCCTCCTGCCCACGTTTGGCACATATCCCTCTAAACCTGTCCTATCCCTGTAACTGTACCTGAACACGTGTTTTTTTTAGAGAGAGAGAGGAGTGGGGGGAGAGGGAGAGATGGGGGGGAGCGAGGGGGTGACAGAGGGAGAGAGCGAAGGGGTGACAGAGGGAGAGAGCGAGGGGGTGACAGAGGGGGAGGGATTGGGGGAGAGAGCGGGCGAGAGAGGGGGCGAGAGAGGGGGAGAGAGAGGGGGCGAGAGATCGGGGGGGCGAGGGGGAGTGCGAAGGGCAAAGAGAGAGGGGGAGGGAGAGGGGAAGAGAGAGGGGAGAGAAGGGGAAGAGAGAGGGGAATATATAGAATCTTCCGGATCTGTGCCACTGATGATTTTATAAACTTCTATTAGGTCTCATCCTCGGGCATTCCAGATAAAACAAACCTACTCTATCCAACCTGTATCTGTGGGGAGCGTTCTGGTAAACTTCATCTACACCCTCTCTAACCTCTCCCTTCTAGCCAATACTCTCTAATCCAGGGAGCATTCTGGTAAAAGCTCTGTGATAAATTTGGCCATTGGGTTCCTATTAAATCCTTCACCTCTCACCTTAAATCCTGGATGGTCTGGTTCCTGAAGCCCTTGCCTTAGGGGTGAAAGACTATGCATTTACCCTATCTCAGCCCCTCGTGATTTTGCACACCTCTATAAGGTCATCCTTCAGCCTCCTGCGCTCCAAGTATTAGAGACCACGCCTGCTCAACCTCTCCCTGTAGAGCAGGCCCCTCTAGTCCTGGCAACATCCTCGTAAATATTTTCTGCACCCTTTCCAGCTTAACGCTATCTTTCCTAAAGATTTAATAGGGACCCGAGGGGTAACTCTATCACACAGTTGGTGTATGGAACGAGATGCCGGAGGAGATAATTGAGGCAGGTACAATCACAACGTTTAGGAAACATTTAGACAGGTAGATGGATAGGACAGGTTAAGAGGGATATGGACCAAACCTGGGCAGTTGGATCAACGGTCGATGGGATGTGGTGGCCAGTGTGGGCTAGTTGGGCCAAAGGGCCTGTTCCCACACTGTATGACTCAGGTCCTCAAGTCCTGGCGAAGCATTGCATTGAGAAAGTTCGAGTGGATATATCTCTATTTCTACAAGGCAATATCTTTTAGATATGTTGTCAGAAAAATGTTGTGGGCTGAGCAATGGTTGATGGAAATGTGAGGTGTTGCATTTTGGAAAGTCTAACATGGGCAAGTCAAGTCACATTTATTTGTATAGCACATTTAAAAAACAACTCTCGTTGGCCAAAGTGCGTTACATTTGTTATAAGAATAATATAAACAAACAAACTACATACATATATACATATAGCCCTCGCTCAGAGGACGGCAGGAAAGGCTTGGGATTATAAATAAGTCTTTAGTCTTGACTTAAAAGAGTCGATGGAGGGGGCAGTTCTGATGGGAAAGGGGATGCTGTTCCACAGTCTAGGGGCTGCAACCTCAAAGGCGCGGTCGCTCCTGAATCTTATGCCCAGACCGCGGGATATTCAGCAACCCCAAGTCGTCCGATCTGAGGGGCCTGGAGGTGGAGTGGTGGGTGAGAAGACTTTTTATGTAGGTGGGGGCAAGCCAATTGAGGGCTTTGTAGACATGGAGCAGGGTCTTGAAGTTTATACGGAACCTCACAGGGAGCCAGTGGAGAGAGGCCAGGATCGGGGTGATGTGGTCCCTTTTTCGGATGCCCGTCAGGAGTCTCGCTGCGGCGTTTTGGACCAGTTGCAGGCGGGACAGGGAAGATTGGCTGATGCTAGTGTAAAGGGAGTTGCAGTAATCTAGGCGGGAGGAGATGAATGTGTGGATGATCTTTACAAGAAATTTGTCGTTGCACTCCATCTCTCTGCTCTACAACACTACCTGTTTACCGGTGACGCCATATTCACGGGACTCTGTATTAGCACTCCAAGATCCCTCTGCTCTGCAATACGCGCTGTCTACCTGCGACACTGCCTATCTTTCTAAATCTTAATCCTCCATGTTTCGAACTGCAGCGAGTACAGACCCGGAGCCGTCACGCGCTCAACATACTTTAACGCAGAGTTATTGGCATGGCGGAGTTTATTTCTGCACAGAGAACAGACAAACTCACCACTCACACACTCACCTTCTCCTGATGTGTCTGAAAGCACTTCTTCTATTTCTTCCTCACTCCTCGCTGAGTCGGAGCTGACAACCCTTCCATCCTCTTCATTGTCCACAGGTTGGGCGGGACATCTCTCCCCTTCACCCACACCCCCTTCCTCCCGTTCAAGGTGTTGCGGTAAATCACCAGTAGATTCCATCCCACCATCTTGGCGTCTCTCAATGTCACGTCGAAGCTCTTCACCCATCTCGTCATTCCATTCACTCATCTCTGCAGCAACAACGTAAAGACAACGGCATTAGAAATGTCAGGTTTGTTTCACACAGAGGATGGTGGGGGAAAGTGATGATCTGCCAGAGGAGCGACTCCAAATGCGGCCTCACCAACATTTTGTTCAGCATCTTCTATGCTCACTACTCTGGCTGATGAAGGCCAATGTACCAAAAGATTTTATTTTAACTTGTGACGTCCCTTTCAGTGAACTATGTACGTCCACTCCAAGATCCCTCTGGCCTACCACGCTCCCTGGCTACATGCGACGATACCTACTTGGAACACTGTACCTGCACTTACAGATCCCTCTGCTCCACATCACTATCTGCTCACCTGGATCAATCTACCTGCACACCTAGATCGCTCTGCTCCACAATACTTCCTGTCTACCAGCGACGACACTTTAGATAACCATGTACTTACACCCCTACCTCCCTCTGTTCGACAACGCCCCCAATATACCTGTGACGCCACTTTCAATAGGACTATGTTCATGCGCTCCTCGATCCCTCTGCTCCACCACGCTCACTGGCCAAATTTGACGACACATACAAGGAACTTTGTACCTGCACTTTTAGATTCCTCTACTCCACATCAATCCCTGTCTACAGTAAAGTCAAATACTGGGAACTGTGTACCTGCGCACCAAGATTCCTCGGCTCCAGAAGACTCCACCTCTACCTATCACACTAACTATGTATTTGCACTCAACGATTCATCTGCTACAGAACACTCCCAGTCTACCTGTGGCACTACTTTTATAAACTATGCACCTGAACTCCTTGATCCCTCTGCTCTACAACTCTCCCTATCTACCTGTGGTGCTACTTTCTTAACAATGTACCTGCGCTCCGCGAACGCTAAGCTCTACAACATTCCCTGTTTTCCTCTAACACCATTTTCAAGGAAGTGTGTACCTGCACACCGAGATCCCTCTGCGCTACGAAACTCCCTGTCTTCCTGTAACAACACCAATGCTTCTAATTCTTGATCATCACTATACTAATCTACAGCGAGGACAGCCCAGAGCCGTCACGCGCTCATCATACGTTAACTTGGTGTCATTGGCTTATCGGAGGTTATTTCCCAGCAGAAAACATGCAAACTCACCACTCACACACTCACCTTCTTCTGATATGTCTGAAAGCTTTTTTTCTATTTCTTCCTCACTCCTCGCTGAGTTAGAGCTGACAACCCTTCCATCCTCATCGGTGTCCACGGGTTGGGCGGGACTTCCCTCTCCTTCACCCACATCCCCTTCCTCCCGTTCAAGGTGTTGCTGTAAATCGACTGTAGATTCCATCGCACCATCTTGGTGTCCTTCAATGTCACCTTGAAGCTCTTCATCCGTCTCGTCATTCCTTCCACCCATCTCTGCAGCAACAACGTAAAGAAAACGGCATTAGAAATGTCAGATTTGTTTCACACAGAGGGTGGTGGGTGAAAGCGATGATCTGCCAGAGGAGCGACTCCAAATGCGGCCTCACCAACATTTTGTTCAACTGTAACATAACATTCCATTTTCTATACTGAATCCCCTGATTGACGAAGGCCAATTCACGAGAAGATTTTTTTTAAACCACCGTATCTACCTGTGACGCCACTTTCAGGGAAGTATGTCCCTGCCTTCCTAGATCCCCCTGTTCTACAACACTCGTTGACTACCTGTGCAGCCACTGTCAGGGATCGATATACCTGCACACCTATATCGCTCCGCTTCAGAACACTCTCTGTCCACCAGCGACGCACTTTCAGATAACTATGTACTTAAACCCCTACATCCCTCTGTCCGACAACACCTCCAATATACCTGTGACGCCACTTTCATGAGATCTACGTACATGCGCTCGTAGATCTCTCTGCTCCACCACGCTCCCTGGCTACACGTGACAACACATACAAGGAACTTTGTACCTGCACTTTTAGATCCCTCTACTCCACATCAATCCCTGTCTACAGTAAAGTCAAATACTGGGAACTGTGTACCTGCGCATCTGGATTTCTCGGCTCCGGAAGACTTCGCCTCTGCCTATGACACTAACTATGTATTTGCACTCAAAGATCCATCTGCTACACAACACTCCCAGTCTACCTGTGGCACTACTTTTATAAACTATGTACCTGCACTCCTTGATCCCTCTGCTCTCCAACTCTCCCTATCTACCTGTGGTACTACTTTTTTAACAATGTACCTGCGCTCCGAGAACCCTTAGCTCTACAACATTCCTTGTTTTCCTCTAACACCATTTTCAAGGAAATGTGTACCTGCACACCGAGATCCCTCTGCGCTGCGAAACTCCCTGTCTACCTGTAACAACACCAATGCTTCTAATTCTTGATCATCACTATACTAATCTACAGCGAGGACAGGCCCAGAGCCGTCACGCGCTCATCATACGTTAACTTGGTGTCATTGGCATATCAGAGGTTATTTCTCGGCAGAAAACATACAAACTCACCGCTCACACACTCACCTTCTCCTGATGTGTCTGAAAGCTCTTTTTCTATTTCTTCCTCACTCCTCTGTGAGTTGGAGCTGACAACACTTCCATCCTCATCGGTGTCCACGGGTTGGGACGGACTTCTCTCCCCTTCACCCACATCCCCTTCCTCCCGTTCAATGTGTTGCTGAAAATCACCAGTAGTTTCCATCCCACCATCTTGGCGTCTCTCAATGTCACCTTGAGCTCTTCATCCATCTCGTCATTCCTTCCACCCATCTCTGCAGCAACAACGTAAAGACAACGGCAGAAGAAATGTCAGGTTTGTTTCACACAAGGTGGGTCAAAGCGATGATCTGTCAGATGAGCGACTCCAAATGCGGCCTCACCAACATTTTGTTCAACTGTAACATAACATTCCATTTTCTATACTCAATCCCCTGACTGACGAAGGCCAATTCTCGAGAAGCCTTTTTTTAAACCACCGTATCTACCTGTCACGCCACTTTCAGGGAAGTATGTCCCTGCGCTCCTAGATCCCTCTGTTCTACAACACTCGCTGACTACCTGTGAAGCCACTTTCAGGGACCGGTCTACCTGCACACCTAGATCGCTCTGCTCCACTACACTCCATGTCTACCAGCGACGCCACTTTCAGATAACCATGTACTTAAACCCCTACATCCCTCTGTTCGACAACTCCTCCAATATACCTGTGACAGCACTTTCAAGAGATCTACGTAAATGCGTTCCTATATCTCTGCTCCTCCACGCTCCCTGACTACATGTGACAACACATACAAGGAACTTTGTACCTGCACTTTTAGATCCCTCTGCTCCACATCAATCCCTGTCGATAGTGAAGCCAAGATCTGGCAACTGTTAATCTGCGCACCTAGATTCCTCGGCTCCGGAAGTCTCCCCATCTACCTGTGACTCTACTTTGATGAACTATGTACCTGCACTCCTAGATCCCTCGGCTCCACAACACACCCCGTATACCTGTGTCACTAGTTTCCCAACAATGTACCTGAGCTCCGAGATCCCTTTGCTCTACAATATTCCCTGTTTTCCTGAGACGCAACGTTCAGGGAACTATGTACTTGCACACCTGGATCCCTCTGCTCCACAACACTCCCCATCTACCTGTGGCACTACTTTTCACAAACTATGTACTTTTCCTCCTAGATCACTCTGCTCTACAACCCTCGCCGTCCACCTCTAACACAATTTTCAAGGAATTCTGTACATGTGCACCGGGATCCCTCTGCACTGCAAAACTCCCTGTCTACTTGTGACACACCTTGTCTACCTGTGACAACACCTATCCTTCTAAGACTTAATCCTTTCTATACCAAACTACAGCGAGGACAGGCCCAGAGCCGTCATGCGCTCATCATACGTTAACCCAGGGTCATTGGCGTAACGGAGGTTTTTTCTCTGCTGAGAACTAACAAACTCACCACTCACACACTCACCTTCTCCTGGTTTGTCTGAAAGCTCTTGTTCTATTTCTTCCTCACTCCTCGCTGAGTTGGGGCTGACAACCCTTCCATCCTCATCGTTGTCCACAAGTTGGGCGGGACTTCTCCCCCCTTCACCCACACCCCCTTCCTGCCGTTCAAGGTATTGCGGTAAATCACCAGCAGATTCCATCCCACCATCTTGGTGTCTCTCAATGTCATCTTGAAGCTCTTCACCCATCTCATCATTCCTTCCACCCATCTCTGCAGCAACAACGTAAAGACAACGGCAGAAGAAATGTCAGGTTTGTTTCACACAGAGGGTGGTGGGTGAAAGTGATGATCTGCCAGAGGAGCGACTCCAAAAGCGGCCTCACCAACATTTTGTTCAGAATCTTCTATACTCACTGCTCTGACTGATGAAGGCCAATGTACCAAAAGATATTATTTTAACTTGTGACGTCCCTTTCAGTGAACTATGTACGTCCACTCCAAGATCCCTCTGGTCTACCACGCTCCCTGGCTACATGCGACGATACCTACTTGGAACACTGTACCTGCACCTATAGATCCCTCTGCTCCACATCACTACCTGCTCACCTGGATCGATCTACCTGCACACCTAGATCGCTCTGCTCCACAATACTCCCTGTCTACCAGCGACGACACTTTCAGATAACTATGTACTTACACCCCTACATCCCTCTGTTCGACAACGCCCCCAATATACCTGTGACGCCACTTTCAAGAGAACAATGCTCGTGCGCTCGTCGATCCCTCTGCTCCACCACGCTCACTGGCCAAATGTGACAACACATACAAGGAACTTTGTACCTGCACTTTTAGATTCCTCTACTCCACATCAATCCCTGTCTACAGTAAAGTCAAACACTGGGAACTGTGTACCTGCGCACCAAGATTCCTCGGCGCCGGAAGAATCCACCTCTACCTATGACACTGACTATGTATTTGCACTCAAAGATCCATCTGCTACACAACACTCCCAGTCTACCTGTGGCACTACTTTTATAAACTATGTACCTGCACTCCTGATCCCTCTGCTCTACAGCTCTCCCTATCTACCTGTGGTACTACTTTCTTAACAATGTACCTGCGCTCCGCGAACAGTAAGCTCTACAACATTCCCTGTTTTCCTCTAACACGATTTTCAAGGAAATGTGTACCTGCACACCGAGATCCCTCTGCGCTACGAAACTCCCTGTCTACCTGTAACAACACCAATGCTTCTAATTCTGGATCATCACTATACTAATCTACAGCGAGGACAGGCCCAGAGCCGTCACGCGCTCATCATACGTTAACTTGGTGTCATTGGCTTATGGGAGATTATTTCTCAGCAGAAAACGTGCAAACTCACCACTCACACACTCACCTTCTTCTGATATGTCTGAAAGCTCTTTTTCTATTTCTTCCTCACTCCTCGCTGAGTTAGAGCTGACAACCCTTCCATCCTCATCGGTGTCCACGGGTTGGGCCGGACTTCTCTCCCCTTCACCCACATCCCCTTCCTGCCGTTCAATGTGTTGCTGGAAATCACCAGTAGATTCCATCCCACCATCTTGGCGTCTCTCAATGTCACCTTGAAGCTCTTCATCCATCTCGTCATTCCTTCCACCCATCTCTGCAGCAACAACGTAAAGACAACGGCAGAAGAAATGTCAGGTTTGTTTCACACAAGGTGGGTCAAAGCGATGATCTGCCAGATGAGCGACTCCAAATGCGGCCTCACCAACATTTTGTTCAACTGTAACATAACATTCCATTTTCTATACTCAATCGCCTGACTGACGAAGGCCAATGCACCAGAAGCTTTTTTTAAACCACCGTATCTACCTGTGACGCCACTTTCAGGGAAGTATGTCCCTGCGCTCCAAGATCCCTCTGTTCTACAACACTCGCTGACTACCTGTGAAGACACTTTCAGGGATCGGTCTACCTGCACACCTAGATCGCTCTGCTCCACAACACTCCCTGTCTACCAGCGACGCCACTTTCAGATAACTATGTACTTAAACCCATACAACCCTCTGTTCGACAAGACCTCCAATATACCTGTGACAGCACTTTCAAGAGATCTACGTAAATGCGTTCCTATATCTCTGCTCCACCACGCTCCCTGACTATATGTGACAACACATACAAGGAACTTTGCACCTGCACTTTTAGATCCCTCCGCTCCACATCAATCCCTGTCGATAGTGAAGCCAAGATCTGGCAACTGTTAATCTGCGCACCTAGATTCCTCGGCTCCGGAAGTCTCCCCATCTACCTGTGACTCTACTTTGATGAACTATGTACCTGCACTCCTAGATCCCTCGGCTCCACAACACACCCCGTATACCTGTGTCACTAGTTTCCCAACAATGTACCTGAGCTCCGAGATCCCTTTGCTCTACAATATTCCCTGTTTTCCTGTGACGCAACGTTCAGGGAACTATGTACTTGCACACCTGGACCCCTCTGCTCCCCATCACTCCCCATTACAACACTCCCCATCTACCTGTGGCACTACTTTTCACAAACTATGTACTTTTCCTCCTAGATCACTCTGCTCTACAACCCTCGCCGTCTACCTCTAACACAATTTTCAAGGAATTATGTACATGTGCACCGGGATCCCTCTGCACTGCAAAACTCCCTGTCTACTTGTGACACACCTTGTCTACCTGTGACAACACCTATCCTTCTGAGACTTTATCCTCTCTATACTAAACTACAGCGAGGACAGGCCCAAAGCCGTCATGCGCTCATCATACGTTAACACAGGGTCATTGGCGTATCGGAGGTTTTTTCTCTGCTGAGAACTAACAAACTCGCCACTCACACACTCACCTTCTCCTGGTTTGTCTGAAAGCTCTTCTTCTATTTCTTCCTCACTCCTCGCTGAGTTGGAGCTGACAACCCTTCCATCCTCATCGTTGTCCACAAGTTGGGCGGGACTTCTCTCCCCTTCACCCACACCCCCTTCCTCCCGTTCAAGGTATTGCGGTAAATCACCAGCAGATTCCATCCGACCATCTTGGCGCCTCTCAATGTCACCTTGAAGCTCTTCACCCATCTCGTCATTCCTTCCACCCATCTCTGCAGCAACAGCGTAAAGACAACGGCAGAAGAAATGTCAGGTTTGTTTCACACAGAGGGTGGTGGGTGAAAGTGATGATCTGCCAGAGGAGCGACTCCAAATGCGGCCTCACCAACATTTTGTTCAGCATCTTCTATGCTCACTACTCTGACTGATGAAGGTCAATGTAACAAAAGATTTTATTTTAACTTGTGACGTCCCTTTCAGTGAACTATGTACGTGCACTCCAAGATCCCTCTGGCCTACCACGCTCTCTGGCTACATGCGACGATACCTACTTGGAACATTGTACCTGCACTTATAGATCCCTCTGCTCCACATCACTATCTGCAGACCTGGATCGATCTACCTGCACACCTAGATCGCTCTGCTCCACTATACTACCTGTCTATCAGCGACGACACTTTCAGATAACTATGTACTTACACACCTACATCCCTCTGTTCGACAACGCCCCCAATATGCCTGTGACGCCACTTTCAATAGGACTATGTTCATGCGCTCCTCGATCCCTCTGCTCCACCACGCTCACTAGCCAAATGTGACAACACATACAAGGAACTTTGTACCTGCACTTTTAGATTCCTCTACTCCACATCAATCCCTGTCTACAGTAAAGTGAAATACTGGGAACTGTGTACCAGCGCACCTAGATTCCTCGGCGCCGGAAGAATCCACCTCTACCTGTGACACTGACTATGTATTTGCACTCAAATATCCATCTGCATTATAACACTCCCAGTCTACCTGTGGCACTACTTTTATAAACTATGTACCTGCACCACGAGATACCTCTGCTCTCCAACGCTCCCTATCTACATGTGGTACTACTTTCTTAACAATGTAGCTGCGCTCCGAGAATCCTTAGCTCTACAACATTCCTTGTT
Source organism: Malacoraja senta (assembly GCA_038087875.1). Classification (NCBI taxonomy): domain Eukaryota; kingdom Metazoa; phylum Chordata; class Chondrichthyes; order Rajiformes; family Rajidae; genus Malacoraja; species Malacoraja senta. Next base: position 415,176 of record JAXLNO010003845.1, read on the forward strand.
TTCCTCTAACACCTCTTTCAAGGAATTCTGTACTTGCACACCGAGATCCCTAAGCGCTGTGAAACTCCGTGTCTACCTGTGACAACACATATGCTTCTAAGTCTTAATCCTCACTGTACTAATCTGCAGCGAGTACAGGCCCAGAGCCGTCACGCGCTCATCCTACCTGGTGTCATTGGCATATCGGAGGTTAGACTTAGACTTAAATTCCTTTATTGTCATTCAGACCTTTCGTTGCCTGCAGTCATACATATAATAAATAACAAAACACACAATAAACACAAATTAACATCCACCACAGTGAGTTCACCAGGCACCTCACTGTGATGGAGGCAAAAGTCTTAAAGTCTCTGTCTCTTCCCTCTTTGTTTTCCCTCTGCGCTGAGGCGATCCAGGCTTCTGACGCTGTGACCCCGCCGGGTGATGGTAAGTCAGTCCCGCGGCTGAATCCGTGCTCCGTCCGCGATGGGCCGGTTCAAACTCCGCGGCCCGGGGTGGCCGAAGCTGCCGCCCTCCAGTCCAGCGGACGCAGCTATAGTTGCGGGAGCCCCAGAAAAACAGGTCACCCACCTGTGACCTGCGAGCTCCCGACGATGTCGTCCACCGGGCCCGCGGCCGAGCCTCCGGACTCAGGTCGCCACCAGCATTTCTCGGCAGAAAACATGCAAACTCACCACTCACACACTCACCTTCTCCTGATGTGTCTGAAAGCTCTTCTTCTGTTTCTTCCTCACTCCTCGCTGAGTTGGAGCAGACAACCCATCCATCCTCTTCATTGTCCACAGGTTGGGCGGGACTTCCCTCTTCTTCACCCACATCCCCTTCCTCCCGTTTAAGGTGTTGCGGTAAATCACCAGCGGATTCCATCCCACCATCTTGGCGCCACTCAATGTCACCTTGAAGCTCTTCACCCATCTCGTCATTCCTTCCACCCATCTCTGTAGCAACAACGTAAAGACAATGGTGGAAGAAATGTCATGAATGTAATGATCTGCCAGAGGATGTATTCCAAATGCGGCCTCACCATCATTTTGTTCATCTGTAACATTCCTTTCACTCCGAAACTCCCTGGTGAAATCGTCCCTTCCCGCCCAAACCAACCCCTCCCCAGGTACTTTCCCCTTGCGACCGCAGGAAATGCAACACCTGTCCCTTTACCCCCACCCTCGATTATATCCAAGGACCCAAACTGTCTTTCCAGGTGAGGCAGAGGTTCACTTGCACCTCCGCCAACCTCATCTACTCTATCCGCTGTTCCAGGTGTCAATTAGTCCACATCGGCGAGACCAAGCGCAGGCTCGGCGATCGTTTCACTGAACACCTCCGCAATCAGTCTGAAGAAGGAGCTCGACCCGAAACGTCGCCCACTCCTCTCCAGTAATGCTGCCTCAACCGCTGAGTTACTGCAGCATTTTGTGCCTACATTCCTTTTCAGCTTCTATATTCAGTACTCTGACTGATGAAGGTCAATGTAACAAAGGCCCTTCTCAACCACTGTATCTACATATGAGCCTGCTTTCAGGGAACTATGTACTTCCACTCCCAGATCCCTCTCTGCTCTATAACATTCCCTGATTCCCAGTGAATCCAATTTCTGGGAACTATGCACCTGCAGTCCTAGGTTCCTTTGCTCCATAACACTTCCCATCTACCTGTGACACCACTTTCAAGAACCTTGTACGTTCGCTGCTTGATCTCTCTGCTCTACAACACTCCCTGCATAACTGTGATGCCACGTTCAGTGACATGTACCTGCACTCCGGGATCACTCTGCTCCAGAACACTCCTTGTCGATCTGTGACGCCACACTTTCAGGGAACTGTGTTCCCGTAAACCTGGATCCCTCTGCTCAATAACACTCCCTGGTCGACATCTTTCGCCACTTGCAGGGAAACCTGTACCTGCGCTCCTAGAACCTCTGATCCACAACACTCCTCATCCACCTGTGACGCCACTTTGAGGGAGCTATGTACCTGCGCTCCTAGATACCTCTGCTTTACTGCATTCTCTGTAGGTATGTTACAACACTTACCTTCAGTGGCGCTGTAATTCTGCCACTGGCCGTGTGCGCGATTTTGGCGCCTTTGAGGGGGGGGGGCGGGGTTAAAACGCGGGTTTCTCCTACCTTGACCTGTATTATATTTCGTTGGAGAACAAGCTTTTGCGGAAGAATCGTTCCGAGGGGCGTTTTGAGTATTTTTTTTTTTAAATCTCCCGACAATTTCAGCGCTGCAGTCATTTAAAATCAGCTTCTGAAGCCGTCAACGCCAACAACGGGGACGGATTTCACGTACGGGACAGGTAAACGAAAGTGGTTTATTTGAATGTATAAAAGTGCTTCTTAAGAAGCCTTTAATTCACATTTTTTCATGCGAAACTGTGATTTTATTCCCGAACTAACGGCAGCATTTTTCATGCCGATACGGGGTTAAATTCACCGCAAATCAACGTTCCAAATGATCGCATTCCAGAAATCCTCACTCGCAAAATGATTTAAATGTCCATTAATTTACAGGTATTAAACATCAAATTCCTTCCATTTGGCCTGTAAATCCATGACAATGAGATTTAAAAATTATGTTATATTGTGAATTCTTGTGTGAATGTTATTTGGACACTTAGGCTATTTAGAAATGTTAATCTATTCTTAAGAAATTAATAGATGTTTAGATCTAGTAATTGAATTTTGTAATTAGCTACAATTAGGTAACTATCTAATTATATGCTTTAATTTCATGTCATCTAAATAAGATTGTTTCATATTTGTTTCAGAATGCTTCAATCTATAATAACTGAAAATGTATTTCAGTTCTCTTAATTTCTAAGAAAGTTATGGGCTTTTGACTGTCCTCGATCACAGCTTTTGTGTTAGGTCAATGGAAAAGCAATAGGGAACAAGATCCTAATTTCCGACTATGCAAATGGCCATAACTTTTTTAATACTGAAGATATGAAAGTGAATTATGTGTCAAATTCAACTTATTTTTATGCTTTATCTGATGGGATAAATTGCAGACTTTATTTTTAAAATCTCAAAATTTTGTTATTCTCTGTCTACCTGCGACATCCCTGTCATGGAACTATGTACCTGCCTACCTAGATCCCTCTGCTCTGTAACACGCCCTATCTACCTGCCACCTCATTATCAGGCAACTATGCACCTGCATTCCTAGATCCCTCTGCTCTTCAACACTTAGAAACATAGAAACATAGAACATAGAAAATAGGTGCAGGAGTAGGCCATTCGGCCCTTCGAGCCTGCACCGCCATTCAATATGATCATGGCTGATCATCCAACTCAGTATCCTGTACCTGCTTTCTCTCCATACCCCCTGATATCTTTGGCCACAAGGGCCACATCTAACTCCCTCTTAAATATAGCCAATGAACTGGCCTCAACTACCTTCTGTGGCAGAGAATTCCACAGATTCACCACTCTATGTGTGAAAAATGTTTTTCTCATCTCGGTCCTAAAAGATTTCCCCTTTATCCTTAAACTGTGACCCCTTGTTCTGGACTTCCCCAACATCGGGAACAATCTTCCTGCATCTAGCCTGTCCAATCCCTTAAGAATTTTGTACGTTTCTATAAGATCCCCCCTCAATCTTCTATATTCTTGCGAGTACAAACCGAGTCTATCCAGTCTTTCTTCATATGAAAGTCCTGACATCCCAGGAATCAGTCTGGTGAACGTTCTCTGTACTCCCTCTATGGCAAGAATGTCTTTCCTCAGATTAGGAGACCAAAACTGTACGCAATACTCCAGGTGTGGTCTCACCAAGACCCTGTACAACTGCAGTAGAACCTCCATGCTCAAATACTGAAATCCTTTTGCTATGAATGCTAACATACCATTCGCCTTCTTCACTGCCTGCTGCACCTGCATGCCTACTTTTAATGACTGATGTACCATGACACCCAGGTCTCGTTGCATCTCCCCTTTTCCTAATCGGCCACCATTCAGATAATAGTCTACTTTCCTGTTTTTGACACCAAAGTGGATAGCCTCACATTTATCCACATTATACTGCATCTGCCATGCATTTGCCCACACACCCAGCCTATCCAAGTCACCTTGCAGCCTCCGAGCATCCTCCTCACAGCTAACACTGCCCCCCAGGCTCGTGTCATCCGCAAACTTGGAGATGTTGCATTCAATTCCCTCGTCCAAATCATTAATATATATCGTAAATAGCTGGGGTCCCAGCACTGAGCCTTGCGGTACCCCACTAGTCACTGCCTGCCATTGTGAAAAGGACCCGTTTACTCCTACTCTTTGCTTCCTGTCTGCCAGCCAGTTCTCTATCCACATCAATACTGAACCCCCAATACCGTGTGCTTTAAGTTTGTATACTAATCTCTTATGTGGGACCTTGTCGAAAGCCTTCTGGAAGTCCAGATATAACACATCCACTGGTTCTCCCTTATCCACTCTACTAGTTACATCCTCGAAAAATTCTATAAGATTCGTCAGACATGATTTACCTTTCATAAATCCATGCTGACTTTGTCCAATGATTTCACCACTTTCCAAATGTCCTGCTATCCCATCTTTAATAACTGATTCTAGCAGTTTCCCCATTACCGACGTTAGACTAACTGGTCTGTAATTCCCTGTTTTCTCTCTCCCTCCCTTTTTAAAAAGTGGGGTTACATTAGCTACCCTCCAATCCTCAGGAAATACTCCAGAATCTAAAGAATTTTGAAAAATTATCATTAATGCATCCACTATTTCTGGGGCTACTTCCTTAAGTACTGTGGGATGCAGCCTATCTGGCCCTGGGGATTTATCGGCCTTTAATCGATTCAATTTACCTAACACCACTTCCCGGCTCACCTGGATTTCACTCAGTTCCTCCATCTCATTTGACCCCCGGTCCCCTGCTATTTCCGGCAGATTATTTATGTCTTCCTCAGTGAAGACAGAACCAAAGTAGTTATTCAATTGGTCTGCCATGTCCTTGTTCCCCATGATCAATTGACCTATTTCTGACTGCAAGGGACCTACATTTGTTTTAACTAATCTTTTTCTCTTCACATATCTATAAAAGCTTTTGCAGTCAGTTTCTAGGTTCCCTGCCAGTTTTCTGTCATAATCTATTTTCCCTTTCCTAATTAAGCCCTTTGTCCTCCTCTGCTGGACTCTGAATTTCTCCAAGTCCTCTGGTAGGCTGCTTTTTCTGGTTAATTTGTACGCTTCATCTTTTGTTTTGATACTATCCCTGATTTCCCTTGTTATCCATGGATGCACTACCTTCCCTGATTTATTATTTTGCCAAACTGGGATGAATAATTGTTGTAGTTCATCCATGCAGTCTTTAAATGCCTTCCATTGCATATCTACCGTCAACCCATTAAGAATCAATTGCCAGTCTATCTTGGCCAATTCACTTCTCATACACTCAAAGTTACCTTTCTTTAAGTTCAGGACCCTTGTTTCTGAATTAACAATGTCACTCTCCATCTTAATGAAGAACTCAACCATATTATGGTCACTCTTGCCCAAGGGGCCACGCACAACAAGACTGCTAACTAACCCTTCCTCATTACTCAATACCCAATCTAGAATAGCCTGCTCTCTCGTTGGTTCCTCTACTTCCCGTCTACCTGTGGTAATACTTTCCAAGCAATGTACCTGAGCTCCGAGATCCCTTTGCTCTACAATATTCCCTGTTTTCCTGTGACCCAACGTTCAGGGAACTATGTACTTGCACACCTGGATCCCTCTGCTCCACAACACTCCCCATATACCTGTGGCACTACCTTCACAAACTATGTACTTTTCCTCCTAGATCACTCTGCTCTACAACCCTCGCCGTCTACCTCTAACACTATTTAAAAGGAATTATGTACCTGTGCACCGGGATCCCTCTGCACTGCAAAACTCCCTGTCTACTTGTGACACACCTTGTCTACCTGTGACAACACCTAGCCTTCTAAGACTTAATCCTCTCTATACTAAACTACAGCGAGGACAGGCCCAGGGCCGTCATGCGCTCATCATACGTTAACCCTGGGTCATTGGCCTATCGGAGATTATTTCTCTGCTGAGAACTAACACACTCACTTCTCACACACTCACCTTCTCCTGGTTTGTCTGAAAGCTCTTCTTCAATTTCTTCCTCACTCCTCGCTGAGTCGGAGCTGACAACCCTTCCATCCTCATCGTTGTCCACGGGTTGGGCCGGACTTCTCTCCCCTTCACCCACGTCCCCTTCCTCCCGTTCAAGGTGTTGCGGTAAATCACCAGTAGATTCCATCCCACCATCTTGGCGTCTCTCAATGTCACTTTGAAAATCTTCACCCATCTCGTCATTCCTTCCACCCATCTCTGTAGCAACAACGTAAAGACAAAGGTGGAAGAAATCTCATGAATGTAATGATCTGCCAGAGGATGTATTCCAAATGCGGCCTCACCATCATTTTGTTCATCTGTAACATTCCTTTCACTCCGAAACTCCCTGGTGAACTCGTCCCTTCCCACACAAACCAACCCCTCCCCAGGTACTTTCCCCTTGCGACCGCAGGAAATGCAACACCTGTCCCTTTACCTCCACCCTCGATTATATCCAAGGACCCAAACTGTCTTTCCAGGTGAGGCGGAGGTTCACTTGCACCTCCTCCAACCTCATCTACTGTATCCGCTGTTCCAGGTGTCAACTTGTCCACATCGGCGAGACCAAGCGCAGGCTCGGCGATCGTTTCACTGAACACCTCCGCAATCAGTCTGAAGAAGGATCTCCACCCGAAACGTCGCCCATTCCTTAACTCCCGAGATGCTGCCTCACCCGCTGACTTACTCCAGCATTTTGTGCCTACATTCCGTTACAATAACACCCCCCGGTCGACATGTTTCGCCACTTTCAGGGAAACCTGTACCTGCGCTCCGAGTTCCCTTTGCTCTACAACATTCCCCGTCTTCCTGTGACGCAACGTTCAAGGAACTATGTACTTGCACACCTGGAACCCTCTGCTCTACAACCCTCCCCGTCTAACACCATGTTCAAGGAATTCTGTACCTGCACACCGAGATCCCTCTGCGCTACCAATCTCCCTGTCTACCTGTGACAACACCTATCCTTCTAAGTCTTAATCCTCACTATAATGTCTTTAATAAGGTAAAATATCTAGGGCATTTTATTACAGAACAAATGACAGATGGTGAGGATATTTATAGGCAACGACGCATGCTGTATGTACAGGCGAATATTATCTTGGTCTATTATCTTTGTATGTTTGCTGCGTGTGCAGATGTGGTGAAGATGTCTCTGTTTCGAGCATATTTGAGATGAGAAGAACATTTTTCACACAGAGAGTGGTGAATCTGTGGAATTCTCTGCCACAGAAGGTAGTTGAGGCCAGTTCATTGGCTATATTTAAGAGGGAGTTAGATGCGGCCCTTGTGGCTAAAGGGATCAGGGGTTATGGAGAGAAGGCAGGTACGGGATACTGAGTTGGATCATCAGCCATGATCATATTGAATGGCGGTGCAGGCTCGAGGGACCGAATGGCCTACTCCTGCACCTATTTTATATGTTTCTATGTTTCTATATTGCACACCACTCTCTACTGCCCACCTGTGGTAAAACTATGGAAAGATAAGTTTGCAGAGGCTAAAGGTGTCATATAATGATGCCATGAGAACACTGCTAAGGAAACCTAGATGGTGTGGTGCTAGTAACATGTTAGTGGCTGCAGGAGTCAGTACTTTAGAAGCTATCCAATGAAATCATATGTATAAATTCATTTGCAGGATAAATGACACTGAAAATGTAATTATTGTGGCCTCGTCAAACATAAGGCTTAGACGACACGCTTCCAATCCCAGTTGTAGAGACACTGGTATCGTTGTCTCGTTGTAGGACATTCATCGTTCTTTTATTATGGAATTTAATTCATGTATTGTGCTTTTTTAAATATATAGATACATAGATACATAGAAAATAGGTGCAGGAGTAGAGGCCATTCGGCCCTTCGAGCCTGCACCGCCATTCAATATGACCATGGCTGATCATCCAACTCAGTATCCCGTACCTGCCTTCTCTCCATACCTCCTGATCCCTTTAGCCACAAGGGCCACCTCTAACTCCCTCTTAAATATAGCCAATGAACTGGCCTCAACTACCCTCTGTGGCAGAGAGTTCCAGAGATTCACCACTCTCTGTGTGAAAAAGTTTTTTCTCATCTCGGTCTTAAAGGATTTCCCCCTTATCCTTAAGCTGTGACCCCTGGTCCTGGACTTCCCCAACATCGGGAACAATCTTCCTGCATCTAGCCTGTCCAACCCATAAGAATTTTGTACGTTTCTATAAGATCCCCTCTCAATCTCCTAAATTCTAGCGAGTATAAGCCAAGTCTATCCAGTGTTTCTTCATATGAAAGTCCTGACATCCCAGGAATCAGTGTGGTGAACCTGCTCTGCACTCCCTCTATGGCCATAATGTCCTTCCTCAGATTTGGAGACCAAAACTGTACGCAATTCTCCAGGTGTGGTCTCACCAAGACCCTGTACAACTGCAGTAGAACCTCCCTGCTCCTATACTCAAATCCTTTTGCTATACAAGCTAACATACCATTCGCTTTATTCACTGCCTGCTGCACCTGCATGCCTACTTTCAATGACTGGTGTACCATGACACCCAGGTCTCGCTGCATCTCCCCTTTTCCCAATCGGCCACCATTTAGAAAATATGATTTATGATGCTTTTATAAGTGCTATACAAAGATGTTGTATGTACTTTATGATGTTTTTTAATATACAATGTATGTTTATGTAATGTTGTCCCTTGTCTGGACCTTGAGTCCGCAATAAAGTTTATTATTATTATTATCATTATTATTATTATTATTATTATTATTATTATTATTATTATTATTATTATTATTATTATTATTATTATTATACTTAACTACAGCGAGGACAGGACCAGAGCCGTCATCCGCTCATCATACGTTAACCCAGGGTCATTGGCATATCGGAGGTTATTTCTCTACAGAGAAATTACAAACTCACCACTCACACACTCACCTTCCTACATCCCTCTGCTCCACAACACACCCCGTCCCCCTGTGGCACTAGTTTCCTAACAATGTACCTGAGCTCCGACATCCCTTTGCTCTACAAAATTACCTGTCTTCCTTTGACGCAAGGAACTATGTTCTTCCACTCCTAGATCCAGCTGCTCTACAACCCTCCCCATCTACCTCCAACGCCAATTTCAAGGAATTCTGTACCTGCACACCAAGATCCCACCGCGCTGTGAAACTCCCTGTCTACCTGTGACAACGCCTACGCTTGTAAGTCTTAATCCTCACTTTACTAAACTACAGCGAGGACAGGCCCCAGAGCCGCCACGCGCTCATCATACGTTAACCCGGGAACATTGGCATATCGGTGGATGTTTCTCTACAGAGAACTCACAAACTCACCACTCACACACTCACCTTCTCCCGATGTGTCTGAAAGCTCTTCTTCTATTTTTTCCTCACTGCTCGCTGAGTCGAAGCTGACAACCCTTCCATCCTCATCGTTGTCCACAGGTTGGGCCGGACGTCTCTCCCCTTCACCCACATCCCCTTCCTCCCGTTCAGCGGGTAGCTGTAAATGACCAGTAGATCCCATCCCATCATCTTGGCGTCTCTCAATGTCACTTTGAAGCTCTTCACCCATCTCGTCATTCCTTCCACCCATCTCTGCAGCAACAACGTAAAGACAATGGTGGAAGAAATGTCATGAATGTATTGATCTGCCAGAGGATGTATTCCAAATGCGGCCTCGCCATCATTTTGTTGATCTGTAACATTCCCAAATCGCCCCATCCCAGGTACGTTCCCCTGCAACCGCATTAAATGCAACACCTGTCCCTCTATCTCCCCCTTCGACTCTATCCCTGCATAAGTACAGAGAAGGTTCACCAGACTGATTCCTGGGATGTCAAGACTTTCATATGAAGAAAGACTGGATAGACTCGGCTTGTACTCGCTAGAATTTAGAAGATTGAGGGGGGATCTTATAGAAACGTACAAAATTCTTAAGGGGTTGGACAGGCTAGATGCAGGAAGATTGTTCCCGATGTTGGGGAAGTCCACGACAAGGGGTCACAGTTTAAGGATAAAGGGGAAATCCTTTAGAACCGAGATGAGAAAAACATTTTTCACAGAGAGTGGCGAATCTCTGGAACTCTCTGCCACAGAAGGTAGTTGAGGGCAGTTCATTGGCTATATTTAAGAGGCAGTTAGATGTGGCCTTTGTGGCTAAAGGGATCAGAGGGTATGGAGAGAAGGCAGGTACAGGATACTGAGTTGGATGATCAGCCATGATCATATTGAATGGCGGTGCAGGCTCGAAGGGCCGAAAGGCCTAATCCTGCACCTATTTTTTTTATGTTTCTATGTTTCTATAACTGTGATGCCACTTTCAGTGAACTGTACCCGCGCTCCGAGATCCCTCTGCTCCAGAACACTCCTTATCCACCTGCAACGCCACTTTGAGGGAACTATGCGCTCCTAGATACCTCTGCTTTACTACACTCTCTGTCTACCTGTGACATCCTTGTCATTGAACTATGCACCTGCCTTCCTAGATCCCTCTGCTCTTCAACACACCCCGTCTACCTGTGGCACAAGTTTCCCAACAATGTACATGAGCTCCGAGATCCCTTTGCTCTACAAAATTACCTGTCTTCCTTTGTCGCAAGGAACTATGTTCTTGCACTTCTAGATCCAGCTGCTCTACAACCCTCCCCATCTACCTCCAACACCAATTTCAAGGAATCCTGTACCTGCACACCAAGATCCCACCGCGCTGTGAAACTCCCTGTCTACCTGTGACAACACCTACGCTTCTAAGTCTTAATCCTCACTTTACTAAACTACAGCGAGGACAGGCCCCTGAGCCGCCACGCGCTCATCATACGTTAACCCGGGAACATTGGCATATCGGAGGTTATTTCTCTACAGAGAACGTACAAACTCACCACTCACACACTCACCTCCTCCCGATGTGTCTGAAAGCTCTTCTTCTATATTTTCCTCACTGCTCGCTGAGTCGATGCTGGCAACCCTTCCATCCTCATCGTTGTCCACAGGTTGGGCCGGACGTCTCTCCCCTTCACCCACATCCCCTTCCTCCCGTTCAGCTTGTTGCTGTAAATCACCAGTAGATTCCAGCCCACCATCTTGGCGTCTCTCAATGTCACTTTGAAGCTCTTCACCCATCTCATCATTCCTTCCACCCATCTCTGCAGCAACAATGTAAAGACAATGGTGGAAGAAATGTCATGAATGTATTGATCTGCCAGAGGATGTATTCCAAATGCGGCCTCGCCATCATTTTGTTGATCTGTAACATTCCCAAACCGCCCCATCCCAGGTACGTTCCCCTGCAACCGCATTAAATGCAACACCTGTCCCTCTATCTCCCCCTTCGACTCTATCCCTGCATAAGTACAGAGAAGGTTCACCAGACTGATTCCTGGGATGTCAAGACTTTCATATGAAGAAAGACTGGATAGACTCGGCTTGTACTCGCTAGAATTTAGAAGATTGAAGGGGGATCATATAGAAACGTACAAAATTCTTAAGGGGTTGGACAGGCTAGATGCAGGAAGATTGTTCCCGATGTTGGTGAAGTCCAGGACAAGGGGTCACAGTTTAAGGATAAAGGGGAAATCCTTTAGGACCGAGATGAGAAAAACATTTTTCACACAGAGAGTGGTGAATCTCTGGAACTCTCTGCCACAGAAGGTAGTTGAGGCCAGTTCATTGGCTATATTTAAGAGGGAGTTAGATGTGGCCCTTGTGGCTAAATGGGATCAGGGGGTGTGGAGAGAAGGCAGGTACAGGATACTGAGTTGGATGATCAGCCATGATCATATTGAATGGCGGTGCAGGCTCGAAGGGCCGAATGGCCTAATCCTGCATCTATTTTCTATGATTCTATGTTTCTATAACTGTGATGCCACTTTTAGTGAACTGTACCCGCGCTCCGAGATCCCTCTGCTCCAGAACACTCCTTATCCACCTGCAACGCGACTTTGAGGGAACTATGCGCTCCTAGATACCTCTACTTTACTACACTCTCTGACTACCTGTGACATCCTTGTCATTGAACTATGTACCTGCCTTCCTAGATCCCTCTGCTCCACAACACACCCCGTCTACCTGTGGCACTAGTTTCCTAACAATGTACCTGAGCTCCGAGATCCCTTTGCTCTACAAAATTACCTGTCTTCCCGTGACGCAAGGAACTATGTACTTGCACTCCTAGATCCAGCTGCTCTACAACCCTCCCCATCTACCTCCAACGCCAATTTCAAGGAATCCTGTATCTGCACACCAAGATCCCACCGCGCTGTGAAACTCCCTGTCTACCTGTGACAACACCTACGCTTCTAAGTCTTAATCCTCACTTTACTAAACTACAGCGAGGACAGGCCCCAGAGCCGCCACGCGCTCATCATACGTTAACCCGGGAACGTTGGCATATCGGAGGTTATTTCTCTACAGAGAACGTACAAACTCACCACTCACACACTCACCTTCTCCCGATGTGTCTGAAAGCTCTTCTTCTATTTTTTCCTCACTGCTCGCTGAGTCGAAGCTGACAACCCTTCCATCCTCATCGTTGTCCACAGGTTGGGCCGGACGTCTCTCCCCTTCACCCACATCCCCTTCCTCCCGTTCAGCGTGTAGCTGTAAATCACCAGTAGATCCCATCCCATCATCTTGGCGTCTCTCAATGTCACTTTGAAGCTCTTCACCCATCTCGCCATTCCTGCCACCCATCTCTGCAGCAACAACGTAAAGACAATGGTGGAAGAAATGTCATGAATGTAATGATCTGCCAGAGGATGTATTCCAAATTCGGCCTCGCCATCATTTTGTTCATCTGTAACATTCCCAAACGAGACCCTCCCCAGATACTTTCCCCTGCAACCGCAGTAAATGCAACACTTGTCCCTCTATCTCCCCCTTCGACTTTATCCCTGCATAAGTACAAAGAAGGTTCACCAGACTGATTCCTGGGATGTCAGGACTGTCATATGAAGAAAGACTGCACAGACTCGGCTTGTACTCGCTAGAATTTAGAAGATGGAGGGGTGATCTTATAGAAACTTACAAAATTCTTAAGGGGTTGGACAGGCTAGATGCAGGAAGATTGTTCCCGATGTTGGTGAAGTCCAGTTCAAGGGGTCACAGTTTAAGGATAAAGGGGAAATCCTTTAGGACCGAGATGAGAAAAACATTTTTCACACAGAGAGTGGTGAATCTCTGGAACTCTCTGGCACAGATGGTAGTTGTGGCCAGTTCATTGGCTATATTTAAGAGGGAGTTAGATGTGGCCCTTGTGGCTAAAGGGATCAGGGGGTATGGAGAGAAGGCAGGTACAGGTTACTGAGTTGGATGATCAGCCATGATCATATTGAATGGCGGTGCAGGCTCGAAGGCTCGAAAGGCCTAATCCTGCACCTATTTTTTATGTTTCTATGTTTCTATAACTGTGATGCCACTTTCAGTGAACTGTACCTGCGCTCCGAGATTTCTCTGCTCCACAACACTCCTAATCCACCTGCAACTCCATTTTGAGGAAACTATGCGCTCCTAGATACCTCTGCTTTACTACACTCTCTGTCTACTTGTGACATCCTTGTCATTGAACTATGTACCTGCCTTCCTAGATCCCTCTGCTCTTCAACACACCCCGTCTACCTGTGGTAATACATTCCCAGCAATGTACCTGAGCTCCGAGATCCCTTTGCTCTACAAAATTACCTGTATTCCTGTGACGCAAGGAACTATGTACTTGCACTCCTAGATCCAGCTGCTCTACAACCCTCCCCATGTACCTCCAACACCAATTTCAAGGAATTCTGTACCTGCACACCAAGATCCCACCGCTCTGTGAAACTCCCTGTCTACCTGTGACAACACCTACGCTTCTAAGTCTTAATCCTCACTTTACTAAACTACAGCGAGGACAGGCCCCAGAGCCGCCACGCGCTCATCATACGTTAACCCGGGAACATTGGCATATCGGAGGTTGTTTCTCAACAGAGAACGTACAAACTCACCACTCACACACTCACCTTCTCCCGATGTGTCTGAAAGCTCTTCTTCTATATTTTCCTCACTGCTCGCTGAGTCGAAGCTGACAACCCTTCCATCCTCATCGTTATCCACAGGTTGTGCCGGACGTCTCTCCCCTTCACCCACATCCCCTTCCTCCCGTTCAGCGTGTTGCTGTAAATCACCAGTAGATTCCAGCCCACCATCTTGGCGTCTCTCAATGTCACTTTGAAGCTCTTCACCCATCTCGTCATTCCTTCCACCCATCTCTGCAGGAACAACGTAAAGACAATGGTGGAAGAAATGTCATGAATGTAATGATCTGCCAGAGGATGTATTCCAAATTCGGCCTCGCCATCATTTTGTTCATCTGTAACATTCCCAAACGAGCCCCTCCCCAGGTACTTCCCCCTGCAACCGCAGTAAATGCAACACTTGTCCCTCTATCTCCCCCTTCGACTCTATCCCTGCATAAGTACAGAGAAGGTTCACCAGACTGATTCCTGGGATGTCAGGACTTTCATATGTAGAAAGACTGGATAGACTCGGCTTGTACTCGCTAGAATTTAGAAGGTTGAGGGTGGATCTTATAGAAACTTCCAAAATTCTTAAGGGGTTGGACAGGCTAGATGCAGGAAGATTGTTCCCGATGTTGGGGAAGTCCACGACAAGGGGTCACAGTTTAAGGATAAAGGGGAAATCCTTTAGAACCGAGATGAGAAAAACATTTCACACAGAGAGTGGCGAATCTCTGGAACTCTCTGCCACAGAAGGTAGTTGAGGCCAGTTCATTGGCTGTATTTAAGAGGCAGTTAGATGTGGCCTTTGTGGCTAAAGGGATCAGGTGGTATGGAGAGAAGGCAGGTACAGGATACTGAGTTGGATGATCAGCCATGATCATATTGAATGGCGGTGCAGTCTCGAAGGGCCGAATGGCCTAATCCTGCACCTATTTTCTATGATTCTATGTTTCTATAACTGTGATGCCACCTTTAGTGAACTGTACCTGCGCTCCGAGATCCCTCTGCTCCAGAACACTCCTTATCCACCTGCAACGCCACTTTGAGGAAACTATGCGCTCCTAGATACCTCTGCTTTACTACACTCTCTGACTACCTGTGACATCCTTGTCATTGAACTATGCACCTGCCTTCCTAGATCCCTCTGCTCTTCAACACACCCGTCTACCTGTGGCACTAGTTTCCCAACAATGTACATGAGCTCCGAGATCCCTTTGCTCTACAAAATTACCCGTCTTCCTTTGACGCAAGGAACTATGTACTTGCACTCCTAGATCCAGCTGCTCTACAACCCTCCCCATCTACCTCCAACGCCAATTTCAAGGAATCCTGTACCTGCACACCAAGTTCCCACCGCGCTGTGAAACTCCCTGTCTACCTGTGACAACACCTACGCTTCTAAGTCTTAATCCTCACTTTACTAAACTACAGCGAGGACAGGCCCCAGAGCCGCCACGCGCTCATCATAAGTTAACCCGGGAACATTGGCGTATCGGAGGATGTTTCTCTACAGAGAACTCACAAACTCACCACTCACACACTCACCTTCTCCTGATGTGTCTGAAAGCTCTTCTTCTATTTCTTCCTCGCTCCTCGCTGAGTTGGAGCTGACAACCCTTCCATGCTCATCGTTGTCCACAGGTTGGTCCGGACGTCTCTCCCCTTCATCCACATCCCCTTCCTCCCGTTCACGGTGTTGCTGTAAATCACCAGTAGATTCCAGCCCCCCATCTTGGCGTCTCTCAATGTCACCTTGAAGTTCTTCACCCATCTCATCATTCCGTCCACCCATCTCTGCAGCAACAACGTAAGCACAACGGCAGAAGAAATGTCAGGTTTGTTTCATACAGAGTGTGGTGGGTGAAAGAGGGATCTATGAGCGACTCCAAATGCGGCCTCGCCATAATTTTGTTCAACTGTAACATAACATTCCATTTTCTCTACTCAATCCCCTGACTGATGAAGGCCAAGTCACCAGAATCCTTTTTTTTTTTAAACCACCGTACATCATTATCGGGGAATTATGTACCTGCATTCCTAGATCCCTCTGCTCAACACATTCCCTCTCTACCTGTGACGCCACTTTCAGGGAAGTTTGTACCTGCGTTCCAAGATCCATCTGCTCTACAACACTAGCCGTGACACCACCTATCCTTCTGAAGACAACGGAAGAGGAAATGTCAAGTTTTTTTCACACAGACGGTGGTGGTGTGTTTGTAATGATCTACTGGGGGAGGTAGTTGAGGCAGGGACTATCACAGTGTTTGGACAAGTACATGGATAGGAAAGAAATAGAGGAATATGGAATCTATCTATCTATCTATCTATCTATCTATCTATCCATCCATCTATCTATCCATCCATCACTATCCATCTATCCATCTACCTATCTATCCTTCTATCCACCCATCTGTCTATCTATCTATTCATCTATCTATCTATCTATCTATCTATCTGTCTGTCTACCTGTCTATCTGCCTATCTATCTATCTATTTTCTATCTATCTATCTATCTATCTATCTATCTATCTATCTATCTATCTATCTATCTATCTATCTATCTATCTATCTATTTATCTATCTATCCATCTATCTATCCATCCATCACTATCCATCTATCCATCTACCTATCTATCCATCTATCCACCCATCTGTCTATCTATCTATTCATCTATCTATCTATCTATCTATCTATCTGTCTACCTGTCTACCTGTCTACCTGTCTATCTGTCTATCTGTCTATCTATCTATCTATCTATCTATCTATCTATCTATCTATCTATCTATCTATCTATCTATCTATCTATCTATCTATCCATCTATCCATCTATCCATCTATCTATCTATCTATCGATCTATCTATCTATCGATCTATCTATCTATCTATCTATCTATCTATCTATCTATCTATCTATCTATCTATCTATCTATCTATCTATCTATCTATCTATCTATCTATCTGTCTATCTGTCTATCTGTCTATCGATCTATCTATCTATCTATCTATCTATCTATCTATCTATCTATCTATCTATCTATCTATCTATCTATCTATCTATCTATCTATCTATCTATCTATCTATCTATCTATCTATCTATCTATCTATCTCGTCTGTCTGTCGGTCTGTCTGTCTGTCTGTCTGTCTGTCTGTCTGTCTGTCTGTCTCTCTATCTATCTATCTATCTATCTATCTATCTATCTGTCTATCTAATATCCTGGCATCGTTCTCGTCAACTTCCTCTGCGACTTATCCAACTTCTCCCTGCAGCTAATACCCTACAATCGAGGCTACGTTCTGATAAACCTCCTCTGCACCGTCTCCGGCCTCTCCCTGCAGCTAATACTTTCCAACCCAGGCAGCATTCTCGAAACCCTCCTCTGCCCCCTCTCCAACATCTCTCTGTAGCTAATACCCGCTCATTACCCAGACCCTCGAGTCCTGGCAACATCCTCATAAATCTTCTCTGCGCTCTAGCCAGCTTGACCACATATTTCCGATAACGGGCGACCAAAAGTGAACGCATTCGGTACCTGTTAGTTTAATGTCTTCCATCACTTTTCTCAGTTTGGGATTTATCTTCTGATTTCGAAGTAGGATGTCCCACAGCCGTTCAATCGCCTTCTCCCCGCTGGCCTCGACGGTGTTGAAGACCAAAATGCATGCGTCCGTTGTACGTTTCCGACCCACGAGATACGTGACGCTCTGAGCCAAGAAATATCAACGAGTTGTCACGTTGTCCACGTTTTATATTTGCGGTGAGATTGTTGGAGAAATGGCGTTAGCGCAGCGGGCAGAGTTGCCGCCTCACAACGCAAGAGACCGGGGTTCGATCCTAACTACGGGTGCTGTCTGTACGGAGTTTGTACGTTCTCCCCGTGACCGCGTGGGTTTTGTCCAGGTGCTCCGGTTTCCTCCCACACTCCAAAGACGAACAGGTTTGTAGGTTAATTGGCTTCTGTACAATTGTAAATTGTTCCTAGTGTGTGTGGGACCGTGTTAGTGTACAGGGTGATCGCTGCTAGGCATGGACTCGGTGGGCCGAAGGGCCTGTTTCTGCGCTGTATCTCTAAACTGAACAAGTGTGAACAGGTGATCGATGGTCGGCGCTTGCTTGGTGGGCCGAAGGATGCAGGTACAGCAGGCAGTGAAGAAAGCGAATGGCATGTTGGCCTTTATAACAAGAGGAGTTGAGTATAGGAGCAAAGAGGTCCTACTGCAGTTGTACAGGGCCCTAGTGAGACCACACCTGGAGCATTGTGTGCAGTTTTGGTCTCCTAATTTGAGGAAGGACATCATCCACGCCGATCTTCGTTAGTCATAGGACATAGAACATTAGGGCACAGAGACATGCCCTTTGGCTCACAATGTCCTTGCTGAACTTAAACCCGTTAAACTGATCTCTTCTCCCTGCACTAGATCCATATCCCGACATTCCCTGCATATACATCTGTCTATCCAAACTCCTCCTACACGCCACTATCGTTTCTGGAACATGCGGCCGGAGGTAGTGGTGGAGGCAGAGACGATCATGGCTTTTAAGTAGACAGAGAATGGAGGTATATTGATGACGTGCGGAGGAGATCAGTTTAACTGGATGCGGACATTGCGGACTGTTCCTGTGCTGTTCTATGTTCTATGTTATGAGAGGAGAGAGAAGACATACCCAAAATAGGTTTAAGAAGAAACTGCAGATGCTGGAAAATCGAAGGTAGACAAAAATGCTGGAGAAACACAGCGGGTGAGGCAGCATCTATGGAGCGAAAGAAATAGGCGACGTTTCGGGTCGAGACCCTTCTTCAGACTGATGTGAGGGTGGAGTGGGGGGGGGCGGGAAGAAGAAAGGAAGAGGCGGAGACAGTGGGCTGAGGGAGAGCTGGGAAGGCGAGGAGATAACAGGGACTACCTGAAATTGGAGAAGTCAATGTTCATACCGCTGGGGTGTAAACTGCCCAAGCGGAATATGAGGTGCTGCTCCTCCAATTTACGGTGGGCCTCACTCTGGCCACGGAGCAGGCCCAGGACAGAAAGGTCGGATTCGGAATGGGAGGGGAGTTGAAGTGCTGAGCCACCGGGAGATCAGGTTGGTTATTGCGAACCGAGCGGAGGTGTTGGGCGAAGCGATCGCCAAGCCTGCGCTTGGTCTCACCGATGTAGAACAGCCGACATCTAGAGCAGCGGGTGCAATAGATGGGGTTGGAGGAGGTGCAGGTGAACCTCTGCCGCACCTGGAGAGACTGCTTGGGTCCTTGAATGGAGTCAAGGGGGGAGGTAAAGCGGCAATATTCAGGAATACCTAAAATAGGTATCATTCCTGAAGAACAGTTATATTATTCCAGGAGTATAGAATTTGGGAGGCCATGTTGCACTTGCCCAAGACTTTGGTGAAGCCGAGTTTAGAGAATTGTGTTCAGTTATGGGCACTGTGTTACAGGAAAGAGGTTGTCAAGTTTGAAAGGGTGCAGAGAAGATTTGCGAGGATGTTGCCGGGACTCGAGGCGCCTGAGCTACAGGGAGAGCTTGAGCAGGCTGGGACTCTATTCCTTGGAGTGCAGGAGGATGAGGGGTGATCTTACGGAGGTGTACAAGATCACGAGAGAAATAGATCGGGTGGACGCACAGAGTATTTTACCCAGAGTAGGGTAAGTTGAGAAGCCGGGGGCATGGGATTAAGGTGAGGAGCGAAAGATTTAATAGGAATCTGAGGGGTAACCTTTTCACACAATGGGTGTATGGAACGAGCTGCCGAAGGAGATAGTCGAGGAAGGGACTGTCGCAACATCTAAGAAGCAATTAGACAGGTACATGGATAGGACATGTTTCGAGGGATATGGGCCCAACGCAGGCAGATGGAGCTAGTGCTGGTGGGGCATGTTGGCCGGCGTGGGCAAGTTGGGCCAAAGGGCCTCTTTCCACACTGTATGACTCTATGAATCTGTGACATTGAATCATCCTACATTTATAATGGCGGAGTAGACTCGGTGGGCCGAATGGCCTACTTCTACCCCTACGACGTAACATACCTGATGTTCTTGAATACTTATTAAACATTCGCGCCGTAACGCCCAGGCAAGTGCAACGACATACTCGGCGATGGCATCTATCAATCTCTCGCGGAGACTTGTATTGCTGAATTGCTTCAGAAAATTCATCATTTCAGATTCTGCAGTTGAGAGAGAAGGTTAAATAGCGTATTTTTTTTAAAATAACACTCTTTAAATCCTGATTCATACATTCATACATCACGGTGCTACATTAAACGGATCTCATGTGCAGATAGGAACTGTGTATATCCGAAGGTTTTGTTTGGAGATCTTTTAGTCTTTTTATGTGGGGGGTGGGGGGTGGGGAAAGGGGGAAACTATTCTTCTCAGTCCCTACCTGGTCGGAGATGCGGCTTTTCTCCGAGCCGTATCTTCGCCCCTTCCTCGCGGCCTACGGGCAGACTGGAGCGGCGTTTTCCTGCCGGGACCGGCCAGGACTTCAGCTTCGTCGGCGGCACAGCGCTGAAGCACCATCGCGGAGCGGGCGATGCCTAACCCGGGTCGCCGTGCAGTAAACTCCGGAGTGCTGTGACAGCCGGCACCAACATCGCGGAGCTGCGGTCTGCGGTCAGTGGAGCTTCCAGCGGCGCTGAGCTTGGAACACCGCGGAGCCTGGGATCTGACGACGAGGTCGACAGAGTCGGAGCATCGACCAGCGCGGCTCGTGGACTTCGGGAGCCGCGGTCTACTGGGAGGAGGCGGCCGCTCCAGACACTCCGGGCCGCTGAGAGTGTTCACCCGACGCCGGAGCTTCATCATCCGGCGAGAGGGCCTGAGGCATCGGGCTGCCGTATCGGCGACTGCAGAGGCCTCAATAGGCCCCGACTATGGGTGAACTGGGGATGGGACTGGACTTTGCTGCCTT
Organism: Malacoraja senta; assembly: GCA_038087875.1. Lineage (NCBI taxonomy): Eukaryota > Metazoa > Chordata > Chondrichthyes > Rajiformes > Rajidae > Malacoraja > Malacoraja senta. The sequence goes on from JAXLNO010003845.1 coordinate 436,171, forward strand.
CCACCACAGTGGGAACCATTGTGGGGGGATGTTTTTATGTTGTTAAATTCTTTGTTGTAATCTTTATTTGTGTGCGGCATGGCAAGTCAAATTCCTATCAACTTGTTGACATGGCAATAAACTTCTTGAATCTTGAAATGTTGGATTAATTAATTAATGTTAAATTCTATAGTGTTGTGTTGATCTTGTCTGTGGGCTGGGAGATTGCAACCTTCACGTGGTCCGCCCTGCTACGACCAATGCAATCAACCTGGCTTGCACAATCAAATCAGATTTGCAACCGCAAAGAGATGCAACACTTGTCCCTTCACCTCCCCCCTCGACTCCATTCGAGGAACTAAGCAGTCGTTCCAGGTGCGACAGAGGTTCGCCTGCATCTCCTCCAACCTCATCTATTGCATCCGCTGCTCTGGATGCCAGCTGATCTACATCGGTGAGACCAAGCGGAGGCTTGGGCGATCGTTTCGCCGAACACCTCCGCTCGGTCCGCAATAACCAACCTGAGCTCCCGGTGGCTCAGCACTTCAACTCCCCCTCCCATTCCGTATCTGACCTCTCTGTCCTGGGTCTCCTCCGTGGCCACAGCGAGCAGCACCGGAAATTGGAGGAAATGCACCTCATATTCCGCTTGGGCAGTCTACATCCTGGGGGGCTTGAACATTGAATTCTCCCAATTCTGCTAGCCCTTGCTGTCCCCTCCCCTTCATCAGCCCTCTGGTTGTCTCCTCCCCCCCTCCCCCCCTCCCCCCAGCCCTCGGGCTCCTCCTCCGCCTTTTTTCCTTTTTTCATTTCTTCTCCCCACCCCCTATCAGTCTGAAGAAGGGTTTCGGCCCGAAACGTTGCCTATTTCCTTCGCTACATAGATGCTGCTGCACCCGCTGAGTTTCTCCAGCATTCTTGTGTACCTTCAAATAGAACAAGTTGTCCTACAAGTTTAGGCTGCGCGCGCCATACGCATGAAGGGAAAGAAGATCTTATTTGTGTGCTTCATGGTAATTCAAATTTCACTGCATCAATTTGTGTATGTGACAATAAACGTCCTTTGTCCATTAGTTCAGTGGGTCAAGCGGCATCTTAGGAGAACATCGATATCTACAAAGCGCTGGAGTAACTCAGCGGGTCAAGCAGCATCTCAGGAGAACATGGAAATCTACCAAGTGCTGGAGTAACTCAGCGGGTCAAGCAGCATGACAATAGACAATAGACAATATGTGCAGGAGTAGGCCATTCGGCCCTTCGAGCCAGCACCTCCATTCAATGTGATCATGGCTGATCATCCCCAATCAGTACCCCGTTCCTGCCTTCTCCCCATATCCCCCTGACTCCGCTATCTTTAAGAGCCCTATCTAGCTCTCTCTTGAAAGCATCCAGAGAACCGGCCTCCACCGCCCTCTGAGGCAGAGAATTCCACAGACTCACCACTCTCTGTGTGAAAAAGTGTTTCCTCGTCTCCGTTCTAAATGGCTTGCCCCTTATTCATAAAATGTGTGTGACCCCTGGTTCTGGACTCCCCCAAGATCGGGAACATGTTTCCTGCCTCTAGCGTGTCCAAACCCTTAACAATCTTATATGTTTCAATAAGATCCCCTCTCATCCTTTCAGGAGAACATGGATATCTACAAAGTGCTGGAGTAACTCGGCGGGTCAGGCAGCATCCATGGAGAACGTGGACAGGCACAGGGTGCTGGACTAATTCAGCGGGTCAGGCAGCATCTCTGGAGAAAAATAATAGGTGATGTTTCGGGTCTGAAGAAGGGTTCCGACCCAAAGCGTCGAACTGGCTGGCAAACAGGAAGCAAAGAGTAGGAGTAAACGGGTCCTTTTCACAATGGCAGGCAGTGACTAGTGGGGTACCGCAAGGCTCAGTGCTGGGACCCCAGCTATTTACAATATATATTAATGACCTGGATGAGGGAATTGAAGGCAATATCTCCAAGTTTGCGGATGACACTAAGCTGGGGGGCAGTGTTAGCTGTGAGGAGGATGCTAGGAGACTGCAAGGTGACTTGGATAGGCTGGGTGAGTGGGCAAATGTTTGGCAGATGCAGTATAATGTGGATAAATGTGAGGTTATCCACTTTGGTGGCAAAAACAGGAAAGCAGACTATTTTCTAAATGGTGGCCGACTAGGAAAAGGGGAGATGCAGCGAGACCTGGGTGTCATGGTACACCAGTCATTGAAAGTAGGCATGCAGGTGCAGCAGGCAGTGAAGAAAGCGAATGGTATGTTAGCTTTCATAGCAAAAGGATTTGAGTATAGGAGCAGGGAGGTTCTATTGCAGTTGTACAGGGTCTTGGTGAGACCACACCTGGAGTATTGCGTACAGTTTTGGTCTCCAAATCTGAGGAAGGACATTATTGCCATAGAGGGAGTGCAGAGAAGGTTCACCAGACTGATTCCTGGGATGTCAGGACTGTCTTATCAAGAAAGACTGGATAGACTTGGTTTATACTCTCTAGAATTTTGGAGATTGAGAGGGGATCTTATAGAAACTTACAAAATTCTTAAGGGGTTGGACAGGCTAGATGCAGGAAGATTGCTCCCGATGTTGGGGAAGTCCAGGACAAGGGGTCACAGCTTAAGGATAAGGGGGAAATCCTTTAAAACCGAGATGAGAAGAACTTTTTTCACACAGAGAGTGGTGAATCTCTGGAACTCTCTGCCACAGAGGGTAGTCGAGGCCAGTTCATTGGTTATATTTAAGAGGGAGCTAGATGTGGCCCTTGTGGCTAAAGGGATCAGAGGGTATGGAGAGAAGGCAGGTACGGGATACTGAGTTGGATGATCAGCCATGATCATATTGAATGGCGGTGCAGGCTCGAAGGGCCGAATGGCCTACTCCTGCACCTAATTTCTATGTTTCTATGTTTCTATTCTTTTCCTCCAGAGATGTTGCTTAAACTAATCTCTGACTGCGCTTGATCAAGGTCCCTCAATTCCCTGCACTTTTATGTGCCTATCCAAAAGCCTCCAAAACGCCGCTATCGTATGTGCTCCCATAACAACTGACACCCTTACTAATCAAGAACCTGTCACTCTCCGCCTTAAAAATACCCACTGACTTGGCTTCAATAGCCATCTGTGGCAATGAATCCGACAGATTCACCACCGTCTGGCTGAAGAAATTCCTGCTCCTCTCCTTACTAAAGGTACGTCCGCTTATTCTGGGGCATCTCTGGAGAATGTGGATACGTACAAAGGTAGACAAAAATGCTGGAGAAACTCAGCGGGTGAGCTAGCATCCATGGAGCGAAGGAATCAAGTCAAGTCAAGTCACATTTATTTATATAGCACATTTAAAAAACAACTCTCGTTGGCCAAAGTGCTTTACATTTGTTATAAGAATAGCATAAACAAAACAAACTACATACATATATACATGTAGCCCTCACTCAGAGGACGTCGGGAAAGGCTTGGGAGTATAGATAAGTTTTTAGTCTTGACTTAAAAGAGTCGATGGAGGGGGCTGTTCTGATGGGAAAGGGGATGCTGTTCCACAGTCTAGGGGCTGCAACCACAAAGGCGCGGTCGCCCCTGAGCTTATGCCTAGACCGCGGGATATTCAGCAACCCCACGTCGGTCGATCTGAGGGGCCTGGAGGTGGAGTGGTGGGTGAGAAGACTTTTAATGTAGGTGGGGGCAAGCCCATTGAGGGCTTTGTAGACATGGAGGAGGATCTTGAAGTTTATTCGGAACCGCACAGGGAGCCAGTGGAGAGAGGCCAGGATCGGGGTGATGTGGTCCCTTTTTCGGGTGCCCGTCAGGAGTCTCGCTGCGGCGTTTCGGACCAGTTGCAGGCGGGACAGGGCAGATTGGCTGATGCCAGTGTAAAGGGAGTTGCAGTAATCTAGGCGGGATTGAGATGAATGCGTGGATGATCTTTTCGAGGTCATCAAACTGGAGGAATTGTTTTATTTTAGCTGTCGTCCGAAGCTGAAAGAAGCTAGCTTTTACCACGGCATGGGTAACGTTTCGGGTCGAGACCCTTCCTCAGACTGATGAGGTGATGGGGGGTGCGGGAAGAAGAAAGGAAGAGGCGGAGACAGCTGGGCTTGTACACTCTGGCGTTTGGAAAGATGAGAGGGAATCTCATTGAAACATATAAGATTGTTAAGGGCTTGGACAGACTAGAGGCAGGAAACATGTTCCCGATGTTGTGGGAGTCCAGAACCAGGGGCCACAGTTTAAGAATAAGGAGTAAGCCATTTAGAACGGAGACGAGGAAACACTTTTTCTCACAGAGAGTGGTGAGTCTGTGGAATTCTCTGCCTCAGAGGGCGGTGGAGGCAGGTTCTCTGGATGCTTTCAAGAGAGTGCTAGATAGGGCTCTTAAAGATAGCGGAGTCAGGGGATATTGGGAGAAGGCAGGAACGGGGTACTGATTGGGGATGATCATCCATGATCACATTGGCTCAAAGGACCAAATGGCCTACTCCTGCACCTATTGCCTATTGTCTATTGAGACAGTGGGCTGTGGGAGAGCTGGGAAGGGGAGGAGGAAGCAGGGACTACTTGAAATTGGACAAGTCAATGTTCATACCGCTGGGGTGTAAACTACCTAAGCGAAATATGAGGTGCTGCTCCTCCAATTTGCGGGGGGACTCACTCTGGCCATGGAGGAGGCCCAGGATAGAAAGGTCGGATTCGAAATGGGAGGGGGAGTATACGTACAAGGTAATCTGCTCCTGGACTCTCCCACTAGTGGAAACACTCTCTTCCAATCCATTCCACCCAGGTCTTTCACTATTCGGTGAGTTTCAATGTGGTTGCCCCTCATGCTTAAACTCCAGCAAGTAGAGGCCCCGTGCCGTCAACCGCTCATCGTGTGTTAACCCTATAAGCGACAGAGAATGCTAGAGTAACTCAGCGGGTCAGTCAGCATCTCTGGAGAAACGGAATAGGTGACGTTTTGCGGGATCATTCTCGTAAACCTGTCTGGACCTTCTCCAACGCCAATCAGTCATCTTTGTTAAAGTAAAGGGATGTAATGCTGAGGCTCTAGGCGGCGCTGGTCAGGCAGCATTTGGTGTATTGTGAGCAATTCTGGGCTCCTTTTCTGAGGAAGGATTTATTGGCGCTGGAGAGGATCCAGATGAGATATACGAGAATTATCCCAAGAATGAGTGACAATAGACAATAGACATTAGACAATAAGTGCAGGAGTAGGCCATTCGGCCCTTCGAGCCAGCACTGCCATTCAATGTGATCATGGCTGATCATCCCCAATCAGTACCCCGTTCCTGCCTTCTCCCCATATCACCTGACTCCGCTTTTTTTAAAAATTGTATTAATATTTTTATTAGAAGCAAACATATTATAAAGTATAGTAACATATTATCATAGAAAAAAAACTTTTCATATACATCAATCATACATTATTAAAATTGTCAATTGTCAATTAATTCTGCTTCTAGTGTTTTTTTTATGTAGATAGAAAAAGAGAGGTAGAAAGAAAAAAGCATTACAAATATCGAGAAGGAAAAAAAATGGAATGAGTTATTTATAATACGTCATTGGAGATAAGTTCATAGGTTATGATAATTTTACATCTAATCCTGAGTTCAAGCTTCAGTTGAGTTTTCGTGCTGGGCCAATCTATCCCTTCAAATAGTTAATGAATGGAGCCCATATTTTAACAAAAAGTTCTTGTTTGTCCATTCAGACAAGTCTAATTCTTTCTAGATGTAGGGTCTCCGACATTTCCACAATCCACATTTTAATTGTGGGGGTTATAGGACCTTTCCAAAATTTGAATATTAATTTTTTCCCAGTTATTATACTGTAGTCAAGGAAGTTTCTTTGGCTTGTTGTGAGTATTAAACTTTGTTCTGATATCCCAAGTATTATTAATTTTGAGTCTGGATCCAATTCAGTATTAACAGATGAGATTTACGAGAATTATCCCAAGAATGAGTGACAATAGACAATAGACAATAGACATTAGACAATTGGTGCAGGGGTAGGCCATTCGGCCCTTCGAGCCAGCACTGCCATTCAATGTGATCATGGCTGATCATCTCCAATCAGTACCCCGTTCCTGCCTTCTCCCCATATCCCCTGACTCCGCTATTTTTAAGAGCCCTATCTAGCTCTCTCTTGAAAGCATCCAGAGAACCTGCCTCTGAGGCAGAGAATTCCACAGACTCACAACTCTCTGTGAGAAAAAAGTATTTCCTCGTCTCCGTTCTAAATGGCTTCCTCCTTATTCTTAAACTGTGGCCCCTGGTTCTGGACTCCCCCCAACATCGGGGAACATGTTTCCTGCCTCTAGCGTGTCCAAACCCTTAACAATCTTATATGTTTCAATGAGATTCCCTCTCATCCTTCTAAACTCCAGAGTGTACAAGCCCAGCTGCTCCATTCTCTCAGCATATGACAGTCCCGCCATCCCACAGTACCGCAGTGGTGTTATATATGATGAGCGTTTGACCGCACTGGGCTGGTACTTTCAGGAGTTTAGAAGCATGAGAGGGGGGACCTCATTGAAACGTATCGAAAGGTGAAAAGCCTGGACAGAGTGCATGTGGGGAGGATGTTTCCACTAGTGAGAGCGTCTAGGACCAGAGGGCACAGCCTCAGACTAAAACGACGTTCCTTTGGGAAGGAGATGAAGGTCCATCTGTCTCCTCAGATTCTGGTGAACTTCTTCCGCTGCACCATCGAGAGCATCCTTACCAACTGTATCACAGTATGGTATGGCAACTGTGCTCTGTCTCCGACCGAAAAGCACTGCAGAGGGTGGTGAAAACCGCCCAACGCATCACCGGTTCCTCACTCCCCTCCATTGAGTCTGTCCAAAGCAAGCGATGTCTGCGAAGGGCGATGTCTGCAGTGCTTTCCGGTCGGAGACGGAGCATCCTCATGGACTGCTCTCACCCCAGCCACAGACTGTTTACACCTCTTCCCATCCGGGAGGCGCTACAGGTCCCTCCGTTGCCGAACCAGCAGGTTCAGGGACAGCTACTTCCCTGCGGCTGTTACACGACTGAACTCTGCACCTCGGTGATTGCCAGTCACCCCCCCCCCCCGGACACTCCTTCCCCCAGAAAAATTGCTCTACTGAAACTGCTGTACATATATATATTTTACTGCTCATTATTCCTAAGTTCGCTCTTCTGGGTGAGATGCTAACTGCATTTCGTTGTCTCTGTACTATACACTACACAATGACAATTAAAGATTGAATTGAAAAATTGTAGACAAAAAAAGGATGAATTGGTTTAGCTCGAGGGTGCAGTATTTATAGGTGGACAAAAATGCTAGAGAAACTCAGCGGACGAGGCAGCATCTATGGAGCGAAGGAAATAGGCAACGTTTCGGGAAAATAGCAAACATTTCTTCAGAAATTTCGGCCCACCGAGTCCGCACCGAACTGCAATGTCCGCACATTAACACTATCCTTGGGGTGGGAGATTGCAACCTTCACGTGGTCCACCCGGTTTCGACGAATGCAATCAACCCGGCGTGCATAATCAAATCAGATCAAATAGAACAGGTTGTCCAACAACTTTAGAAACATAGAAAATAGGTGCAGGAGGAGGCCATTTGGCCCTTCGAGCCAGCACCGCCATTCATTGTGATCATGGCTGATCGTATCCCTATCAATAACCCGTGCCTGCCTTCTCCCCATATCCCTTGACTCCACTAGCCCCAAGAGCTCTATCTAACTCCCTCTTAAATCCCTCCAGTGATCTGGCCTCCACTGCCCTCTGTGGCAGGGAATGCCATAAATTCACAACTCTCTGGGTGAAAACGTTTTTTCTCACCTCAGTCTTAAATGACCTCCCCTTTATTCTAAGACTATGGCCCCTGGTTCTGGACTCGCCCAATATTGGGAACATTTTTCCTGCATCTAGCTTGTCCAGTCCTTTTATAATTTTATATGTTTCTATAAGATCCACCCCCCCCTCATCCCTCTAAACTCCAGTGAATACAAGCCTAGTCTTTTCAATCTTTCCTCGTATGACAGTCCCGCCATCCCAGGGATCAATCTCGTGAACCTACGCTGCACTGCCTCAATCGCAAGGATGTCCTTCCTCAAATTAGGAGAGCAAAACTGCACACAATACTCCAAATGTGGTCTCACCAGAGCCCTATACAACTGCAGAAGAACCTCTCTACTCCTATACTGAAATTCATCTTGTTCTGAAGGCCAACATTCCATTAGCGGGAAGAACGTACAAACTCCGTACAGACAGCGCCCGTTGCCAGGATCGAACCCGGATCTGCAACCCTGGTGCTGCTCTCGATAACAACTCTACCGCTGTGCCACCGTGCCCGCCACAAGCAACGCGGGTATAATGCCGTACCCGGTAGACTATTCACCTGTTAGCTGCTCCATGCCTCTGGCAGGTTGTTGAAATGGTTTCTCTCTATCCGTCGTGAATGGTAAAATGTTCCGGGGAACTTTGGCCGCCGAGCCTGTTTCCATAGAATCTGGGCGTTCAATGTGTTCGGCAATTACCCCTGGAAGCAGATAAGGTTGTATCTGAGATTTACGAGGTCATAGTCTAACGCGATCAATACAATCTCTCCGCATCTTGATGTAGATACTCAGCTCAGAGGCAGGAAACATGTTCCCGATGTTGGGGGAGTCCAGAACCAGGGGCCACACACACACAGTTTAAGAATAAGGGGTCGGCCATTTAGAACGGAGACGAGGAAACACTATTTCACACAGAGAGTTGTGAGTCTGTGGAATTCTCTGCGTCAGAGGGCGGTGGAGGCAGGTTCTCTGGATGCTTTCAAGTGAGAGCTAGATAGGGCTCTTAAAGATAGCGGAGCCTTTGTGGATATGGGGAGAAGGCAGGAACGGGGTACTGATTGTGGATGATCAGCCATGACCACATTGAATGGCGGTGCTGGCACGAAGGGCCGAATGGCCTACTCCTGCACCTATTGTCTATTGTCTATAGTTTAGTTTATGTTTAGAGATATAGCGCGGAAACAGGCACTACTGCCCACCGAGTCCGCACCGACCCTTGTGAGTCAGTCTTGTGAGTCTGTGGAATTCACTGCCCTCTGTGAGAAGATTTTTACCGCAGCCCAGTTTAAAATGACCGAGTCCTTGTATTTTATAGGTACACAAAAATGCTGGAGAAACTCAGCGGGTGCAGCAGCATCTATGGAGCGAAGGAAATAGGCAACGTTTCGGGCCGAAACCCTTCTTCAGACTGATAGGGGGTGGGGAGAAGAAAGGAAAAAAGGAAAAAGGCGGAGGAGGAGCCCGAGTGCTAGGGGAGGGGAGGAGACAACCAGAGGACTGATTAAGGGGAGCGGACAGCAAGGGCTAGCAGAATTGGGAGAATTCAATGTTCAAGCCCCCAGGATGTAGACTGCCCAAGCGGAATATGAGGTGCATTTCCTCCAATTTACGGTGTTGCTCGCTGTGGCCATGGAGGAGACCCAGGACAGGGAGGTCAGATACGGAATGGGAGGGGGAGTTGAAGTGCTGAGCCACCGGGAGGTCAAGTTGGTTATTGCGGACCGACCGGAGGTGTTCGGCGAAACGATCGCCAAGCCTCCGCTTGGTCTCACCGATGTAGATCAGCTGGCATCTAGAGCAGCGGATGCAATAGATGAGGTTGGAGGAGATGCAGGTGAACCTCTGTCGCACCTGGAACGACTGCTTGGGTCCTTGAATGGAGTCGAGGGGGGAGGTGAAGGGACAAGTGTTGCATCTCTTGCGGTTGCAAGGGAAAGTACCAGGGGAGGGGTGGTATGGGAGGGAAGGGAAGAATTGACAATTAACACCTTGTATTTTATATCTGTGTCTCATTGTTCCTGAAGCTCCATCTTGTGGTCACCTCTCAACATTACCTTGTCAAACCTCTTCAGCATCTTACCCAATCTGTAATGAAAAGGAACTGCAGATGCTGGCAAATATACATACAAAAGTGCTGGAGTAACTCAGCGGGTCAGGCAGCATCTCTGTGGAGAACGTGGACAGGTACAAAGTGCTGGAGTAACTCAGCGGGTCAGGCAGCATCTCTGGAGAACATGGATGGGTACAAAGTGCTCACCAACATCTTATATATCTGCAACATGACCTCCCAAGTTCTATACTCAATACTCTGACTGATGAAGGCCAATGTGCCAAATGCCTTCTTGACCACCCTGTCTACCTGTAACACCACTTTCAGGGCAATATGTGCCTGCACTCCTAGATAATTGTGTTCTACAACACGCCCTGTCTACCTGTGACACCACTTTGGATGACATTTTTCCCATAACATGGAGAACAAAACTTCATAATTTCATATATGTAATTAAGCATATATTTACTGATTTATCTGTCTGTGTCATCTCTGCTTTGTAAATCTAATAGTCCGTTGACAAGGTTCCACATGAGAAGATTGGGAACGAGAATTAATGATAAAAATTACGAAGGAAACATGGGAAAAGTATTTGATATATATACACAAATGTTCGATTAATGTAAGACATAACTTAATTCAATTAAAAATTTTACATAGATTATATTATTCGAAAACTAAAATTCATAAAATTTTCCCAAACGTATCATCTATTTGTGATAAATGTCAATCCCAAGAAGCAACTATAGCGCACTCATTTGTCTTCTGTACAAAAATTCAAAAATTTTGGAATGAAATTTTTGAAATCTTTACAAAGTTATTTAAAACAAGACTGATACCCAAAGCAGAATGGATTATCTTCGGAATAACGGAAGATGATCCAGAACTAAATGTGTTTCAAAAGAAATTAATGGACTATGGGTTAATAACTGGAAAAAAGCTAATTCTAAAATTTTGGAAGAAGGCTCCAATACCAACTATAAATATGTGGATTTCAAATATGTTTGAAACATTACACCTAGAAGAGATAAGACTCCTCCTAGCAGGTAAACCAGATCACTTCCACCTGACGTGGTCTGCATTTATAGAATTATTACGAACATAGGGTGCAAAAGTACTTTAAAAAAATAAAAAATTGAGGTCAGGTAAGGGGGGATGATAGTTGAAGAGTTGGTATGTCCTATTTACGTGATGCTCAAAGAAAAACATTTGTTTCTCTTTTTTTCTCTTTCTCTTTTCTTTTCTTAGGGCCTATTTCTTAACTCTTTTTCTTTTTGTTTTTAATTTCGCTCTTATAGGGTCTTCGTCCTTTTTTGTTGTTACATTTTCTACACTTTTCTACACTTGCACTTTTTCCTTCACTTTCTTCTTTCTTTCAATCTTTTCTTTTTCTAGTGTAAGAAAATAAATAAAGGGAGTACATTAATTGTAAGAAGATATAAATGACGAGTATTAATGTATGTGGTTGTAATGTAATGTACTTCTAATAAATAAAATTAAAAAAATAAAATAAAAAATAAAAAAAATAAAAAAATATTTTTTAATTATGGGTTAACAACGGCAAAAAAACGTGTACTTAAATTTTGGAAAAATACACCCACACCAACGCTTAAAATGTGGATTTCAAACATGTTGGACACCGCACATCTTGAGTAAATGCGATTCCTCCTAATAGATAAATCAGTCCAATTCTTAACGAGTTGGTCTCCATTTATCGATTTTTTGGAAGCATATGGTGCAACAAAATCGTAGAAACCAACTGTTTCGGGACTGGGTGAAGGATGGTCAAGATTATAAATAATGATCTCCTTAATCTCTTACTTTCTACTCTTTTTCTTTCTTTTCTTCACTTTTCCTCTTTCACCCTTTTTTTCTTTTCACACACCATATATCACACGTTTTTCTATCTTTTATTGTCTATTCTCTCTTTTTCTCTTTCATTGTTAAAAAAAAAAGAAGCTGTACATAAAATGCAACGTCAATATATATTAGGGTTATATATTGACGTTGGACATTATTGCCATAGAGGGAGTACAGAGAAGGTTCACCAGACTGATTCCTGGGATGTCAGGACTGTCTTATGAAGAAAGACTGGATAGACTTGGTTTATACTCTCTAGAATTTAGGAGATTGAGAGGGGATCTTATAGAAACGTACAAAATTCTTAAGGGGTTGGACAGGCTAGATGCAGGAAGATTGCTCCCGATGTTGGGGAAGTCCAGGACAAGGGGTCACAGCTTAAGGATAAGGGGGAAATCCTTTAAAACCGAGATGAGAAGAACTTTTTTCACACAGAGAGTGGTGAATCTCTGGAACTCTCTGCCACAGAGGGTAGTCGAGGCCAGTTCATTGGCTATATTTAAGAGGGAGTTAGATGTGGCCCTTGTGGCTAAAGGGATCAGAGGGTATGGAGAGAAGGCAGGTACGGGATACTGAGTTGGATGATCAGCCATGATCATATTGAATGGCGGTGCAGGCTCGAAGGGCCGAATGGCCTACTCCTGCACCTAATTTCTATGTTTCTATGTTTCTATTAGGCACCTTAGTGCCGTATTACTGTACTTACTTCTAATAAAATAAAAACAAATTAAAAAGTTAAGGTTCCACATGGTAGGCTGCTCTGGAGGGTTAGATTGAATGGGATCCAAGGAGAGATAGCCGACTGGATAAAATTGGCTTCATGGAAGAAAGCTGAGGGTGATGGTGGAAGGTTGCTTTTTGGACTGGAGGCCTGTGGTGTGGCTCAGGATTCGGTGCTGGGCCAATTCCTGTTAGTCATCTATATCAATGATTTGGTTTTTAAATAATATTTTTATTGGAAGCATGTATATATCATAATCAAAACACATTTTGTTTATCAATTCCATATTGTAAGTAGATGGGATTCCAGCTATCAAAGTAGTAGGGGTCCTCATTTATCAATTGCATATTGACTGCTTCTATTTGTTTTTTTGTTTTTTATAGATAGGAAGAAAGGAGAAGAAAAAAAACGATAAAAAAGAATAGAATAAATTACCAATAATACAACTTTGGAGATAGGTCTGTAGATTATAAAACATAACTATTCATCTAATCCTGGGCTCAAGATTCAGTCAGGCTTTCGTGCCGGACCAAGTCAAGTCAAGTCAAGTCAAGTGAGTTTATTGTCATGTGTCCCTGATAGGACAATGAAATTCTTGCTTTGCTTCAGCACACAGAACATAGTAGGCATTTACTACAAAACAGATCAGTGTGTCCATATACCATAATATAAATATATACACACATGAATAAATAAACTGATGAAGTGCAGATAACAGATAATGGGTTATTAATAATCAGAGTTTTGTCCGAACCAGGTTTAATAGCCTGATGGCTGTGGGGAAGTAGCTATTCCTGAACCTGGTTGTTGCAGTCTTCAGGCTCCTGTACCTTCTACCTGAAGGTAGCAGGGAGATGAGTGTGTGGCCAGGATGCTGTGGGTCTTTGATGATACTGCCAGCCTTTTTGAGGCAGCGACTGCGATAGATCCCCTCGATGGAAGGAAGGTCAGAGCCGATGATGGACTGGGCAGTGTTTACTACTTTTTGTAATCTTTTCCTCTCCAGGGCGCTCAAGTTGCTGAACCAAGCCACGATGCAACCGGTCAGCATGCTCTCTACTGTGCACCTGTAGAAGTTAGAGAGAGTCCTCCTTGACAAACCGACTCTCCTTAATCTTCTCAGGAAGTAGAGGCGCTGATGAGCGTTCTTGATAATTGCATTAGTGTTCTCGGACCAGGAGAGACCAATTTACCCTTTCAAAAAAGCAATAAATGGAGACCATATCCTAGCAAATAATTCTTGTTTGTCAATTAAGACAAGTCTAGTTCTTTCCAAACGTAAGGTCTCCGACATCTCCATAATCCACATTTTAATTTGGATGAGAACGTGCAAGGTATTTAGTTTAGTTCAGAGATATTGCGTGGAAACAGGCCCTTCGTCCCACCGAGTCCAAGGCGTCCATCGATCACCCATTCACACTAGTTTAGTTTAGAGATACAGCGCTGGAAACGGATCATTTGGCCCACTGCTTCCGCGCTGACCATCAATCACCCATTCACACTAGTTTAGTTTTGAGATGCCATGGGCAGATTGTGGTGACGATATAGGAGGATGTTACCAGGACTCGAGGGCCTGAGCTACAGGGAGACTTTGAGCAACCAACAGCTTTATTCCTTGGAGCGCAGGAGGATGAGGGGTGATCTTATAGAGGTGCAACAAATCGCGAGTGGGAATAGATAGGGTAGATACACAGAGTCTTTTACCTCCAGGGTAGGGGAATCAAGAACCAGAGGACATGGGTTTAAGGTGAGAGGGAAAAGGTTGGTAAGGAACCTGAGGGGTAACCACAGAAGGAGGTGGGTGTATCGAATGAGCTGCTGGAGGAAGTAGGGACTATCACAAAATTTAAAAGGCATTTGGAAAGGAATATGGATAAGACGGGTTTGGAGGGATTTGGGCCAAACGCAGGCGGGTGGGACAAGTGGAGATGGGGCATGTTGGCCGGCGTGGGCAAGTTGGGCAGAGGGGCCTGTTTCCACGCTGTATGGCTCTAGGACTATAACCATGTCTATAGTTGGGCTCCACTGCACTGATGGGCAGGAGAATCCAGACATTCAAAACTTCATTTTTTCACCTCCGCAACATTGCCAAAATCAGATCCTCTCTCACACCCCCCGCTGCTGACTCATCCATGCCTTCATCTCCTCCCGACTGGACTACTGTAACTCTCTTCTCTTTGGCATCAATTCCAGCAACATCAACCGACTCCAACAGGTCCAGAATGCAACCGCCTGACTCATTACCCACACCAAATCCTGGCAACACATCACCCCAGTTCTCAAAGAACTCCACTGGCTTCCCATTTCCCACCGGATCATCTACAAAATCCTGGTCCTCACCTACAAAGCCCTCATCCACTTGCCCCCCCCCTTATCTCACTGATCTCCTCTCCCCCTACCAACCCTCACGGTCCCTCAGATCCACGTCAGCTGGTCTCCTCTCCACTCCGAAATCAAACCTCTGCACTTTTGGAGGCAGAGCCTTCTCCAAGGCAGCTCCCAGGCTCTGGAATTCCCTCCCACAACTGATCCGAAATTCTGAGTCCCTCACCATCTTCCAGTCCCGCCTCAAGACCCATCTCTTCACCTCTGCATACCCTTAGTCCCATGTCCCCCTCCCCTTTGCATCTCTGTCTTACTGCTCTATTCTGGTTTGTTTATTCTTGACTCTCAATGTAAAGCGACTTTGAGTCCTGAAAAGCGCTATATAAATAAAATGTATTATTATTATTATTATTCACTGCCCTCTGTGTGAGAAGATGTTTAACGTAGCACAGTTTAAAATGACCGAGTTCTTGTATTTATACCTGTGTCTCATTGTTCCTGATGCTCCCTCTTGTGGTCACCTCTCAACATTACCTTGTCAAACCTCCTCAGGATCTCACACAGTCTGGAGAGAAAAGGAACTGCAGATGCTTGCAGATAGGGACACAAAGTGCTGGAGTAACTCAGCAAGTCCGGCAGCATCTCTGGAGAACTTGGACAGCTATAAAGTGCTGGAGTACCTCAATGGGTCAGGCAGCATCTCTGGAGAACACGGACAGGTACAAAGTGCTGGAGTAACTCAGCGGGTCAGGCAGCATCTCTGGAGAACATGGATAGGTACATGGATAGGTCGGAGAGGGAGGAGGGGGGTTTGTTCGTTCTTCCTCCGTTCGCCCCCGACCGGGGAAAGACCTGAGGCCTAGTGATCGTCTCTGGAACAAGGGGGGGGCGGCCGTCGCCAGGGGCAACGGGCCCGCCGCGCCCACGTGACCCATCCCCGGCGTGACCTCTGACCCCTCCAGCACTTGACATCTTTCGCTCCCAAACGGAAATCTCGCCGGGATTTCAGGAATTTCAACGGATTTTCTTTTTATTCATCACGGATTTGAGGAACTCTGCCCGCAATTGAGCGGATTTGTGGGCTTTTTTGCCTGGAATTTGGGCATTTCTGTCCGAAATTGGACAAATGGACTGAAAGTTGGGAATTCCGTCTAGATTTTGGGAAGTTAACGGATTCAGTGAATTCTGCCGACAATAGGGCGAACCTCTATGGATTTTGGGAGATCTGCCTGCATTTGGGGAATTCTGACTGGAATTTAATAAATTGGCTGGAAGTTGGGAATTCCGTCTGGATTTTGGGAAGTTAACGGATTCAGGGAATTCTGCCTACAATAGGGCGAACCTCTATGGATTTTGGGAAATCTGCCTGCACTTGGGGAATTCTGACAGGAATTTTATCAATTGGCTGGAAGTTGGGAATTCCATCTGGATTTTGGGAAAGCCACAGATTTTGGAAATACTGCTTGGAATTGGATACATCTTCTGGATTTTGGAATTCTGCCTGGCATTTGAAAAACGTCATTGTAATTTGGGAATTCTGCTTGGATTTTTGAGATTTCTGCTTGGAATTGTATAAATTGCCTGGAATTTGGCAGTTCTACTTAGATTTTGCAAATTCGACTTGGAATTGTGGGAATCTGCCTGGAATTTGAAAAAATTACTTGAAATTTGGAAATTCTTCTTGGCATTTGGGAAATAGGCTTGGAATTCAGGAGATCGTTTGGAATTGGTAAATATAGAAACATAGAAAATAGGTGCAGGAGGAGGCCATTCGGCCCTTCGAGCCAGCACAGCCATCCATTGTGATCAGGGCTCATCGTCCCCTATCAATAACCCGTGTCTGCCTTCTCCCCATATCCCTTGACTCCACTAGCCCCTAGAGCTCTATCTAACTCTCTCTTAAATCCATCCAGTCACTTGGCCTCCATTGCCCTCAGTGGAAAACTTTATTTCCTATTTCCATTATAGAATTTGACTGAGTTACATTAACGAAAAAACGTTGGGACCGGGAGAACTAGTTTTCACTGCCTTCCAAGCAGGTCTGTCTACCTGCTTTGAATTCCACAAAGGAGATAAAGTGCTGGAGTAACACAGCGGGTCAGGCAGCATCTCTGGAGAACATGGATACGTGACATTTTGTGTTAAAGCCCTTCTTCAGACTTATTGGGTGGTGGCGGAGAGGGGGAAAGCTAGAAGAATGGATGGCAGGACAAAGACTTGCAGGTGAGTCTGAAGAATGGTCCAAACCCAAAACATCACCTATCCAAGAGATGCTGCCTGACATGCTGAGTTACTCCAGCACTTTGTACCTATCCACGTTCACCAGAGATGCTGCCTAACCCGCTGTGTTACTCCAGCACTTTGTCTCCTTTGTGGAAATCACAGCAGGGAGACAGACGTGCTTGGAAGGCAGTGAAAACTAGTTCTCCCGGTCCCAACGTTTTTTCGTTAATGTAACTCAGTCAAATTCTATAATGGAACAGGAAATAAAGTTATATAGTGATACAGTGCGGAAACAGGCCCTTCAGCCCAACTTGCCCACACAAGCCAACATGCCCCATCTACACTTGTTCCACCTGCCTGTGTTTGGCGCATATTCCCGTCAAACCTGTCCTATCCATGTACTTGTAAAAGTGTCTTTTAAACGTCATGATAGTACCTGCCTGAACTACCTCCTCTGGCAGCTCATCCCATATACTCACCACCTTCTGTGTGAAAACGTTGCCCCTCAGGTTCCTATTAAACAGAATATAGAATATAGAACAGTACAGCACAGGCACGAGCCCTTTGGCCCAACTTGCACACAAAGACCCATATGCCCCATCTACATTAGACCAACCTACCTGCATTTGGCCCATATCCCTCTAAACCTGTCCACTTTATTATCCACTTTGGTGGCAAGTACAAGAAGGTAGATTATTATCTGCATCGCATCTGAGGACGGCCAGATGTGCAGACAAGGCAAGTCCAGGTAGGTCCTGAATCGGGCCTACACCATCTTGAAGCCGCGGTCTCCGGTGCTTCGAGTGGGATTCCTCGCCGGGAATCCATGGAGAAGAGCTCCGACCGCCGGCCTGCGGCCTACACCATCTTCAAGCCGCGGTCTCCGGTAGGGAAGCACCGATTCAGGACTTACCTTGCCTGTACATCTGGCCGCCCCCAGCGGCGACTGCGGAAGTTTATGGTCCCGACCACGGGGAAAACTGGAGGAGGACTGACTGAACTTTGTGCCTTCCACCACAGTGATGAATACCGTGGTGGATGTTTTTGTGTTAAATTCTTATTGTGTATTGTGTGTTCTTTTTTTTTTATCGTACTGCTGCTGGCAAATTCATTTCACTACACTTCACTGTGTATGTGACGAATAAAACTGATACCGATACTGACATCTTCATTGTTTCTCCTCTTCACATCTGCACTTCTTGTTGTTATCAATCCAAGATGGCCGCTAGTCTACTTCCGGCCTCGACGTCACCAGAAATCGCTCTATCAACTCAACGGGACGGGCCCTCAGCAAACCCAGCCCCGTAGAGGGGGGGTTTAAACTAATAACTAAACATAAAATTGGCTACTTCCCCAGGTTTAACAGGATTATTCTCCTTCTATAATATTAAACTATTTACAAAAGTAATTTATTTCAAAGGAATTACTAGATTACAAACAACTAGCAAATAATAATTCTGCGTTAACAAAAGCACCCCTGTAAACGAGTCGGATTCACCCACTGGGAGCAGGGGAACCGGACGCCGCCATTACACAGAAGGGGAGTGGTTGTTTGTTATTTTAAAGCATTGGAGAGGTTTGACTGATTTGAATGTCCTTTTCCACACAGCATCTAAATTTAATTAAAATCTAGTAGTCCAAATTCGAGAACAGGCAGAGAAATCAGCTTTTCCAGGTTAAGTCTAAGGATAGGCAGGTACACCCCTAACAGCTGTCAGGTGGTGAAGTCTGTGAACTGTGCCACTATGGATGAAGGAATGCGGGGGTGATCCAGGTTAGTTTATATATTCAAAACGAAAGGAAAACGCACAGAAATGACATGGTGTGAAAGAAAGTAGTGGAATATCTAAAATTCAGGAAGTTGAAGTTGGTTTGGGGATTGTGTTGGGCCGAGAGAAGGAATTGAGTGAGAGGTGGATTAGGGGCGTCCCCCACGCTGGCAAATGGTTGAGGGGATGTCAGGTGACTATAGAGGCGTGCGGCGGCGACGTCATTCAGTGGCTGGCGGTCGGAGAGGGAGGAGGGGGGTTTGTTCGTTCTTCCTCCGTTCGCCCCCGACCTGAGGCCTAGTGATCATCTCTGGAACAAGGGGGGGGCGACCGTCGCCAGGGGCAACGGGCCCGCCGCGCCCACGTGACCCATCCCCGGCGTGACCTCTGACCCCTCCAGCACTTGACATCTTTCGCTCCCAAACGGAAATCTCGCCGGGATTTCGGGAATTTCAACGGATTTTCTTTTTATTCATCACGGATTTGAGGAACTCTGCCCGCAATTGAGCGGATTTGTGGGCTTTTTTGCCCGGAATTTGGGCGTTTCTGTCCGAAATTGGACAAATGGACTGAAAGTTGGGAATTCCGTCTGGATTTTGGGAAGTTAACGGATTCAGGGAATTCTGCCGACAATAGGGCGAACCTCTATGGATTTTGGAAAATCTGCCTGCACTTGGGGAATTCTGACAGGAATTTTATCAATTGGCTGGAAGTTGGGAATTCCGTCTGGATTTTGGGAAAGCCACAGATTTTGGAAATTCTGCTTGGAATTGGATACATCTTCTGGATTTGGGAATTCTGCCTGGCATTTGAAAAACGTCCTTGTAATTTGGGAATTCTGCTTGGATTTTTGAGATTTCTGCTTGGAATTGTATAAATTGACTGGAATTTGGCAGTTCTGCTTAGGTTTTGGAAATTCTACTTGGAATTGTGGGAATCTGCCTGGAATTTGAAAAAATTACTTGGAATTTGGAAATTCTTCTTGGAATTTGGGAAATCGGCTTGGAATTCAGGAGATCGTTTGGAATTGGTAAATATAGAAACATAGAAAATAGGTGCAGGAGGAGGCCATTCGGCCCTTCGAGCCAGCACCGCCATTCATTGTGATCATGGCTCATCGTCCCCAATCAATAACCCGTGCCTGCCTTCTCCCCATATCCCTTGACTCCACTAGCCCCTAGAGCTCTATCTAACTCTCTCTTAAATCCATCCAGTGATTTGGCCTCCACTGCCCTCTGGCAGGGAATTCCATAAATTCACAACTCTCTGGGTGAAAACGTTTTTTCTCACCTCAGTCTTAAATGATCTCCCCTTTATTCTAAGACTGTGGCCCCCGGTTCTGGACTCGCCCAACATTGGGAACATTTTTCCTGCATCTAGCTTGTCCAGTCCTTTTATAATTTTATATGTTTCTATAAAATCCCCCCTCATCCTTCTAAACTGCAGTGAATACAAGCCTAGTCTTTTCAATCTTTCCTCATATGACAGTCCCGCCATCCCAGGGATCAATCTCGTGAACCTAATCTGCACTGCCTCAATCACAAGGATGTCCTTCCTCAAATTAGGAGACCAAAACTGTACACAATACTCCAGATGTGGTCTTACCAGAGCCCTGTACAACTGCAGAAGAACCACTTTACTCCTATACTGAAATCCTCTTGTTATGAAGGCCAACATTCCATTAGCTTTCTTCACTGCCTGCTGTACCTGCACGCCAACTTTCAGTGACCGGTGTACAAGGACACCCAGGTCTCGCTGTACCTCCCCCTTACCTAACCTAACCCCATTGAGATAATAATCTGCCCTCTTGTTTTTGCTGCCAAAGTGGATAACCTCACATTTATCTATATTATAATCTGTCTGGAATTCTGCTTGCTATTCAGTTACTCCAGAACCTTTTGTGTCCTTTTGTGTTGTGAACATCTGCAGCTCCAAGCTTCCTCTGGGAATCCCCAGGTTATACAGTCATTCAGCATGGAAAAACAGGCCCTTCAGCCCAACTTGCCCACACCGGCCAACATATCCCATCTGCACCAGTCCTGTCGGCCTGCGTTTGGCCCATATCCCTCGAAATGAGGAGTATAGGAGCAAAGAGGTCCTTCTGCACTTGTACAGGGCCCTAGTGAGACCACACCTGGAGTATTATGTGCAGTTTTGGTCCCCTAATTTGAGGAACGACAATCTTGCTATTGAGGGAGTGCAGCGTAGGTTTACAAGGTTAATTCCCGGGATGGCGGGACTGTCAAATGCTGAGAGAATGGAGCGGCTGGGCTTGTACACGCTGGAGTTTAGAAGGATGAGAGGGGTTCTTATTGAAACATAAGATTGTTAAGGGTTTGGACACGCTAGAGGCAGGAAACATGTTCCCGAAGTTGTGGGAGTCCAGAACCAGGGGCCACAGTTTAAGAATAAGGGGTAAGCCATTTAGAACGGAGACGAGGAAACACTTTTTCTCACAGAGACTTGTGAGTCTGTGGAATTCTCTGCCTCAGAGGGCGGTGGAGGCCAGTTCTCTGGATGCTTTCAAGAGTGAGCTAGATAGGTCTCTTATAGATAGCGGAGTCAGGGGATATGGGGAGAAGGCAGGAATGGGGTACTGATTGGGGATGATCAGCCATGATCACATTGAATGGCGGTGCTGGCTCGTAGGGCCAAATGGCCTCCTCCTGCACCTATTATCTGTTGTCTATTGAAATCTGTTCAATCCATGTACCTGTCTAATTATCTTAAATGTTGGGATAGTCAATAGACAACAGGTGCAGGAGTGGGCCATTCGGACCTACGAGCCAGCATCGCCATTCAATGTGATCATGGCTGATCATCCCCAATCAGTACCCCGTTCCTGCCTTCTCCCCATATCCCCTGACTCCTCTATCTTTTAGAGCCCTATCTAGACTACTCTTGAAAGTATCCGGAGAACCTGCCTCCACCGCCCTCTGAGGCAGAGAATTCCACAGACTCACCACTCTCTGTGAGAAAAAGTGTTTCCTCGTCTCCGTTCTAAATGGCTTACTCCTTATTCTTAAACTGTGGCCCCTGGTTCTAGACTTCCCCAACATCGGGAACATGTTTCCTGCCTCTAGTGTGTCCAAGCCCTGAACAATCTTATATGTTTCTATGAGATGCCCTCTCATCCTTCTAAACTCCAGAGTAGTCAATAGACAATAGGTGCAGGAGTA
Source organism: Malacoraja senta (assembly GCA_038087875.1). Taxonomy (NCBI): domain Eukaryota; kingdom Metazoa; phylum Chordata; class Chondrichthyes; order Rajiformes; family Rajidae; genus Malacoraja; species Malacoraja senta. The sequence continues at coordinate 458,064 of JAXLNO010003845.1, forward strand.
GGTCATTCGGCCCTTCGAGCCAGCACCGCCATTCAATGTGATCATGGCTGATCATCCCCAATCAGTACCCCGTTCCTGCCTTCTCCCCATAATCCCCTGACTCCGCTATCTTTAAGAGCCCTATGGGTTCTTGGAATAAAATCCGCTCCTGGGAATAAAATCCCAGCCTGCCCCAACCTCTATTTGTAGCTCAGTCTCTCTATTCTTGGCAACATTCTTGGAAATTTTCTCTCCACCCTTTCCAGCTTGACAACATATTTCCTAAAACACGGTGCCTAGAACTGAACACACTAGTCTAAATACAGCCTCACCCACGTCTTATACAACTGCAACATGACCTCCCAACTTGTTACTTATACTTCGAAAGCTTCGATAACAGGGGTGTAAAGATTGGGAATACCTTGGATTTGTGGCTTTGAAGTTTCGGATCTGCTGGGGATTTGTGGGGCTTAGGAGTGGAGCAATTCCTGACATTTCAGTTTAGTAATTTAGGATTTCAATAGACAATAGGTGCAGGAATAGGTGCAGACAATAGGTGCATGTTTCAATAAGATCCCCTCTCATCCTGAACTCCGGTGTATACAAGCCCAGCCGCTCCATTCTCTCAGCATATGACAGTCCTGCCATCCCGGGAATTAACCTTCAGGAGGAAGTGGTTTGGAAAACCCCGGGATTTCAGGGTGTGTAGTTTCCGATTCACTGGAATTTCCTGCATGTGTATTTTGAGAATCTCCTGGTATTCGGGAATAAGCTTTGGGAGTTGGGAGGTCATGTTGCAGTTGTGAGTCTATGTAGAGTATTGTGTTCAGTTCTGGGCACCATGTCATAGGAAAGATGCTGTCAAGCTTGAAAGGGTACAGAGAAGATTTCAGAGGATGTTGCCAGGGTGTGAGCTACAGGGAGAGGTTGGGGCAGGCTGGGTCTCTATTCCATGGAGTGTAGGAGGATGAGGGGATATCTTATAGAGGTGTACAAAATCATGAGAGGAATAGATCGGGTAGGTGCACAGTCTCTTGCCCAGAGTAGGGGAATCGAGGACCAGAGGACGTGGGATTAAGGTGAGGGGGGAAAATTTAATAGGAATCTGAGGGGTAACCTTTTTACACAAAGGGTGGTGGGTGTATGGAGCAGGCTGCCAGAGGAAGTAGTTGAGTCAGGGTGAATCCTACGGTTTAACAAACAGTTAGACAGATACATGGATAGGACATGTTTGGAGGGATATGGGCCAAACGCAGGCAGGTGGGACTCGGTTAGCTGGGACATGTTGGCTGGTGTGGGCAAGTTGCGCCGAAGGGCCTGTTTCCACGTTGTATGACTCTATGACTAAACAGACACGGAGCAATTATCCTTGTCCAGAGGCCCCGGGCAGATCCCGAATCCCAAACTTCAATTCAATTCAATCTTTAATTGTCATTGTGCAGTGTACAGTACAGAGACAACGAAATGCAGTTAGCATCTCACCCAGAAGAGCGAACTTAGGAATAATGAGCAGTAAAATATATATATGTACAGCAGTATGAGTAGTGCAATTTTTCTGGGGGAAGGAGTGTCCGGGGGGTGGGGGGGGGGGGTGACTGGCAATCACCGAGGTGCAGAGTTATGTAGTGTAACAGCCGCAGGGAAGAAGCTGTTCCTGAACCTGCTGGTTCGGCAACGGAGAGACCTGTAGCGCCTCCAGGATGGGAGGATGGTAAACAGTCTGTGGTTGGGGTGAGAGCAGTCCTTGACGATGCTGCGCGCCCTTCGCAGACATCGCTTGCTTTGGACAGACTCAATGGAGGGGAGTGAGGAACCGGTGATGCGTTGGGCGGTTTTCACCACCCTCTGCAGTGCTTTCCGGTCGGAGACAGAGCAGTTGCCATACCATACTGTGATGCAGTTGGTAAGGATGCTCTCGATGGTGCAGCGGTAGAAGTTCACCAGAATCTGAGGAGACAGATGGACCTTCTTTAGTCTCCTCAGGAAGAAGAGACGCTGGTGAGCCTTCTTGACCAGTGTTGAGGAATTGTGGGTCCAAGAGAGGTCATCAGAGATGTTGACCCCCAGAAACCTGAAGCTGGAAACACGTTCCACCTCCGTCCCGTTAATATGGATGGGGGTGTGCGTGCAGCCCCTAGACCTCCTGCAGTCCACAATGAGCTCCTTGGTCTTCTTGGAGTTAAGGGCCAGGTTGTTGTCAGCGCACCATGCTGCTAGGAGCTGGACCTCCTCCCTATAGGCCGACTCATCGTTGTCGCTGATGAGGCCGATCACCGTTGTATCATCTGCATACTTGATGATGGTGTTAGAACCATGTACAAACTTGTTGCCAACTTTTATACAGGGTGGAAAAATTACCCTATTTTGTCCAGCTATCCTGGACTTCCCGCCTCTTTGAAATCACCTTGGCTTCCTACTCCAAAATTCCCAGGAAGGAGATTAATAATTTTTGTCGCTGTTTCTCGCCCCCTCCCCGTCTCGCCCCCTCCCTGCCTGTAAGATCGAGATCCTAATTCTTTCCAGAAGAGTATTTTCCAGTTCCACATGTGTGTGGGCTGTTTTGGCATAGATAGAGAGAGAGAGAGAGAGAGAGATTGAGGAATGCTTTCTTTGAGTTTGGGCTGCGATTTACTCAGCTGATTGCTGAATTCCAAGAAATTCTCAAAATACAGACACAGGAAAATGCAATGTTTTCGAAACCCTCACCCTGAACTCCTAAGGGCTGTACTGCAGTTGTACAGGGTCTTGGTGAGACCACACCTGGTGTATTGCGTACAGTTTTGGTCTCCTAATCTGAGGAAAGACATTCTTGCCATAGAGGGAGTACAGAGAAGGTTCACCAGACTGATTCCTGGGATGGCAGGACTTTCATATGAAGAAAGACTGGATAGACTCGGCTTGTACTCGCTAGAATTTAGAAGATTGAGGGGGGATCTTATAGACACTTACAAGATTCTTAAGGGGTTGGACAGGCTAGATGCAGGAAGATTGTTCCCGATGTTGGGGAAGTCCAGAACAAGGGGTCACAGTTTAAGGATAAGGGGGAAGTCTTTTAGGACCGAGATGAGAAAAACATTTTTCACACAGAGAGTGGTGAATCTCTGGAATTCTCTGCCACAGAATGTAGTTGAGGCCAGTTCATTGGCTATATTTAAGAGGGAGTTAGATGTGGCCCTTGTGGCTAAAGGGATCAGGGGGTATGGAGAGAAGGCAGGTACAGGATACTGAGTTGGATGATCAGCCATGATCATATTGAATGGGCCCGAAGGGTCGAATGGCCTCCTCCTGCACCTATTTTCTATGTTTCTATGTTTTCCAAACCATTTCTTCATGAATTCCAAGGAATCTCTAATCCACACCCGGAAATGTCAGGAATTACTCCACTCCTAATCCCTACAAATCCCCAGGAGTTCCTGAACTTCAAACCCCACAAATCCAGGTATTCCCATGCTTTCCACCACTGATATGGAAGTATAAGTATCCCCCTCCCCCTCAACTCCCCCTCCCATTCCGTATCAGACCTCTCTGTCCTGGGTCTCCTCCATGGCCAGAGCGAGCAACACCAGAAATTGGAGGAAATGCACCTCATATTCCGTTTGGGTAGTCTGCATCCTGGGGGCATGAACATTGAATTCTCCCAGTTTTGCTAGCCTTTGCTCTCTCCTCCCCTTCCTTAGCCCTCGGGCTGTCTCCTCCCATCCCTCAGCCCTCGGGCTACTCCTCCGCCTTTTTCCTTTCTTCTCCCCACCCCCCATCAGTCTGAAGAAGGGTTTCGGCCCGAAACGTTATCGCCTATTTCCTTCGCTCCATAGATGCTGCTGCACCCGCTGAGTTTCTCCAGCATTTTTGTGTACCTTCGATTTTCCAGCATCTGCAGTTCCTTCTTAAACAGTATAAGTATCAAGTTGGGAGGTCATGTTGCAGTTGCATATGACGTTGGTGAGGCCTCATTCACAGTATTGTGTTCAGTTCTGGACACCATGTCACAGGAAAAATGTTGTCAAGCTGTAGAAGGTACAGAGAAAATTTACTAGGATGTTGTCCGAACTCGAGGGTCTTAGCTAAAGGGATGGTACACAAAAATGCTGGAGAAACTCAGCGGGTGCAGCAGCATCTATGGAGTGAAGGAAATAGGCAACGTTTCGGGCCGAAACCCTTCTTCAGACTGATAGGGGGTGGGGAGAAGAAAGGAAAAATGCGGAGGAGGAGCCCGAGGGCTGATGGATGGGAGGAGACAGCCAGAGGGCTGAGGGAGGGGAGGAGACTGCAAGGGCTAGCAGAATTGGGAGAATTCAATGTTCATGCCCCCAGGATGCAGACTGCCCAAGCGGAATATGAGGTGCTGTTCGTCCAATTTCCGGTGTTGCTCGCTCTGGCCATGGAGGAGACCCAGGACAGAGAGGTTGGATACGGAATGGGAGGGGGAGTTGAAGTGCTGAGCCACCGGGAGGTCATGTTGGTTATATTGGACAGGGTAGGACTTTATTCCTTGGAGCGCAGGAGGATGAGGGGTAATCTTCTAGAGGTGTTTAAAATCATGAAAAGATCAGGTCTCTTGCTCAGAGTGGGGGAATCAAGAACCAGAGGCCATAGGCTTTAAGGTGAAGAATGAAAGATTTAAAAGGAATCTGAGGCGTAGCTTTTTCACACAAAGCTATGGAACAAGCTGCTGGAGGAGGTACTTGAGGCCGGGACTATCCCAACGTTTAAGAAACAGTTGAGGGCCTGTCCCACTTTCACGACCTAATTTTACTTGTGGACATTTTACATCAGGCTAGAAAAAAATGTCCCGACCTACTTGATGCCACGAGTACCTACGACTAGCATCACGACCTCCTACGACCTCGTGACGACCATGCTGCGAGTATGAGTCAAGGGCAAACTCGGCAGAGGTCGTCAATCAGGTCGTGAAAGTGGGACAGGCCCTTTAGACTGGCACGTGGATAGGCAAGTTTGTGGGGTTATGGGCTAAACGCAGGCAGGTGGGACTAGTTTAGCCAGGACATGTTGGGACAGGTGTGGGCAAGTCGGGCCGAATGGCCTGTTTCCACACTGTATCACCCCATGACTCTGTAAACTGGATTTTGGAGATGTGGAATCGTATGTTTAAGAAACATAGAAAATAGGTGCAGGAGTAGGCCATTCGGCCCTTCGAGCCTGCCCACGACCATTCAATATGATCATGGCTGATCATCCAACTCAGTATCCCGTACCTGCCTTCTCTCCATACCCCCTGATCCCTTTAGCCACAAGGGCCACATCTAACTCCCTCTTAAATATAGCCAATGAACTGGCCTCAACTACCTTCTGTGGCAGAGAATTCCACAGATTCACCACTCTCTGTGTGAAAAATGTTTTTCTCATCTCGATCCTAAAATACTTCCCCCTTATCCTTAAACTGTGTGACCCCTTGTTCTGGACTTCCCCAACATCGGGAACAAACTTCCTGCATCTAGCCTGTCCAACCACTAAAGAATTTTGTAAGTTTCTATAAGATCCCCCCTCAATCTTCTAAATTCTAGCGAGTACAAGCCGAGTCTATCCAGTCTTTCTTCATATGGAAGTCCTGCCATCCCAGGAATCAAACTGGTGAACCTTCTCTGTACTCCCTCTATGGCAAGAGTACATAGAGGGAGTGCAGAGAAGGTTCACCAGACTGATTCCTGGGATGTCAGGACTTTCATATGAAGAAAGACTGGATAGACTTGGCTTATACTCGCTAGAATTTAGGAGATTGAGAGGGGATCTTATAGAAACGTACAAAATTCTTATGGGGTTGGACAGGCTAGATGCAAGAAGATTGTTCCCGATGTTGGGGAAGTCCAGGACAAGGGGTCACAGCTTAAGGATAAGGGGGAAATCCTTTAAGACCGAGATGAGGAAAAACTTTTTCACACATAGAGTGGTGAATCTCTGGAACTCTCTGCCACAGAGGGTAGTTGAGGCCAGTTCATTGGCTATATTTAAGAGGGAGTTAGATGTGGCTAAGGGGATCAGGGGGTATGGAGAGAAGGCAGGTACGGGATACTGAGTTGGATGATCAGCCATGATCATATTGAATGGCGGTGCAGGCTCGAAGGGCCGAATGGCCTTCTCCTGCACCTATTTTCTATGTATCTATGTATCTAAGAATGTCTTTCCATAGCCGCTCGAGAGGTACATAACCGCTGAAGAGGTACATGGAGCAATCAGTCCATCAAAAACGTTATTGTCATTCAAAAATACACCAACAAATGCAAGTCTGAACGAAATTTCATTGCATCTGGCTCACCGGGCAACATAAAATAGATAAAAAAGATAAAATAGAGAATAGTGGCAGCACATTATATGGAATTCAAGAGTCTGATGGAAGAAGCAGTTGCAAAACCTGGCCGTTCTGCTCCTTATACTACAATACCTTTTGCCCGAGGGCAGCAGAGTGAACAGTCCATGATGGAGATATGTGGGGTCTTTTACAATGCTGTTGGCCTTGGACAAGCAACGTTTGCACGCTGTGTCCCGGATTGAAGGAAGAGAAGTCCCGATGATTTTTTCAGCCGTCCTCGCCACTCTCTGCACGGACTTCCAGTCGGAGGCTTTGCAGAACCCAAGCCAGACAGAGATGCAGCTGGTCAAAATGCTCTCTACGGTGCCCCTGTAGAAAGTGGTGAGGATGGGATGGGGGAGGTGAGCTCTTCTCATCCGGTGCAGGATAGTGTGTAGGAAGGAACTGCAGATGCTGTTTGAAACCGAAGATAGATACAAAAAGCTGGAGTAACAGGCAGCATCCATGGAGATAAGGAATGGGTGACGTTTCGGGTCGAGATTCTTCGGACGAAGGGTCATTCTTTGTCTGA
>JAXLNO010003845.1:465078-497774 GCA_038087875.1 Malacoraja senta
TGTTAGTTCATTGTTTTTTCTTGTTAGCGTCCGTTACTATTCTAGTTTAATATTGTTAACTTGTTAAATTGTTAAATTGTTAATAGGATTAATTCTTACAATTGTATTTAGTATTATAATCTCTTAAACAATTAATGCTTCTGGTATAGTCCACTCTCTTCAGTTCGGCTGTTTGCTTCGTTTGGAACACAGAATGTCCTTGAGTTAAATTCCACAGATAACCAGTCTAGCCATCCAAAGCTAAACACTACATGAAATGATTCTGAGCTGCCGATCCTCCATTAACTGTGGAATTCTAATAAAAAGGTTTGTCCATACCATCTATGTATTCCCGCTACTTTTCCACGATGCTCTGTGCATATTTGTACGCATCCTCCATGTTTACAAATGATCTCTCACGTCCCTTATAAGTGATGCGCATTTTAGCAGGATAAAAGACACCGTATCTAACCTTGATTTCCCCTTAGAAGTTCTTTTGCCTTTACGAACTGATTTGTCTTTTGCACAATTTCATACGGATAGTCCCTGAATATTTTGATAGTATCGTTATCAAGCCTCAGTTGCATTCCATATTTGATTTTACTCATCACCTCTTCCAGTTCTGAAATGTCCCGAGATTTCACAATAATCTGTCGTGGGTGGTCTTGTCTTGCTTGAGATCTTGGTTTAAATCTCGGTACACGGTGTGCCACTTCAATTTTCGGTTCTTTGGGGAGATTAAGCAGTTGTTTAAGTAAGCCTATAGCAAACTCACGAATGTCCCTTCCCTCAGCTCCCTCTGAGAATCCAAGAAATCTCAAATTCTGCCGCCTAGAACGAGCTTCCAGGTCCAGGCATTTATCTGAAACTTTCCCCAGTTGAGTCGCCATCTGTACTGAAGTTTGATCATGTTCTTGCTTCATTTGATCATGTTCTTGCCTCATTTTCACCATGTCTTCAGCCATTCGAGCCATATTTTCTCCAATTCCATGATTGTAGCCATACGTGCAGCTACTGTTTCAAGCACAGCCGTGAACCTGTCCGTAGTAGCTTCTTCCACCTTATCAATTCTCCCCGATAGTCCATCTTTCACATCATCAATGCGTTTATTTATAGTGTCAAGTGAATCAATAACCTTCTGATTACCAGCATCAATAACCTTCTGATTACCAGCATTCGAATCCTCCATCATCTTTTCGATTTTTTCCATCATTTTTCCATCAGAATTTTATTTTCATCCAAATTTCATCTTTCATATCTATCACTGATTTCTTCAAATCCTCAAATTCTTTATCCTTAGCCAAATCTGTCTTAGATCTTGTAGTCATTTCTGCAGCCACTTTAGGAACTTCAGAGGTAACTTCTCCTTCAGGATTCTCCAGGCTTTTCAGCAGCTGTTTCTTAACTGTTCTCTGAGGGCTCTGAGCTGGAGACAGTTTTTTCATTTAAAAGTCCTTAAGCCACCGTTTAAAAATCGCGCTTACTGATGACGTCATCAGCACGGCGACCAGAAGCTCCGTAAAGTTTTTAATCGGTCCCGACTTGTAGACCCGTTTTAACGCGAAAATCGTGAATTTGTCGGGAGCGAAGCTAGGTGTGCGTCTGTTAGTGTAACATGGCGCCACCGGAAGTCTGGAGAAAATTGATTGGTACAAAATGCTAGAGGAACTCAGTGGATCAGGCAGCATCTCTGGAGAACATGGATAGGTACCAAGTACGAGGAAGGAACTGCAGATGCTGGTTTAAACCAAAGATAGCAAACAAAGTTGGATTAACCGAACGGTTAAGGCAGCATTTCTGGAAAAAAGGAATAGATGACGTTTCGGGTTGAAAGCCTTCTTTAGACTGAGCCATGGGAAGGGAAACGGAGAGACACAAAACAAATGAATGGAAGGTATGCAAAAAGCAACGATTAACGAAGAAATGTGGAGTCCGCATTGGTCTATGTTGGCTGTGGGATCGGTGATAACGAGTTATACAAACACCGAAACACAACAGGATGAAAGTGAAACTAGTACAACGACTGCGATGTTGGTGGGGGGGGGGGGGGGGGGGGGCGGGGGAGCGATACGGAGGGAGAGTGGATGCAAGGGTTGCTTGGAGTTAGATTTAGCTCTTAGGGCTAAAGGAATCAAGGGATATGGGGAAAATGCAGGGACTTTGTACAGAATTTAGATTATCAGCCATGACAATATTGAATTGTGGAGCTGTCTCGAAGGGCTGAATGACCTACACCTGCATCTAGTTTTCTATGCTTGTATGTTAAAAATAAACACTATTCATACGACTGCATGTCAGCCGCCTAATCGTAAATAGAGATGGTTTGAGGATCTAGATGGGAGGTCAGGACTAAGTTGTAGTTGGTGAGTGGACGGCTCATCTGATAACATCTGGAAGTAACTGCCCCTGAATCTGTACGTGTGTGTTTTCACACTTCTCTGCCTCTTGTCTGATGGGAGAAGGAAGAAGAGGAAGTGGATGAGACTGGACATTAATTATGCTGGTGGGCCTTGGAGAGGTAGCGTGAAGTGTGGATGGAGTATTTTAGACTTCAAACTTTACTTTAGACTAGTGATACAGTGTGAAAGACGCCCTTCCACCCACCGAGTCCGCACCGACCAGCGATTACCTCATACACGAGTACTAGCATACACAGTAGCGTGGCACGGTGGTGCAGCGGTAGACCTACCGCCTTACAATGCCAGACACCCGGGTTCGATCCTGACTATGGGTGCTCTTTGTACAGTGTTCCTCCCCCGTGACCTGCGTTGGTTTTTTCCAAGATCTTCGGTTCCACTCGAAAGACGTACAAGTTTGTAGGTTGATTAGCTTGGTATCAATGTAAATTGTCCAGAGTGTGTGTAGGATAGTGTTAGTGTGCGCCGATCGCTGGTGGGTGTGGACTCGGTGGAACGAAGGGCCTGTTTCCGTGCTATATCTCTAAACCAAACGAGACTAAACACTAGTGACTATATACAATTTACAGAAGTCTATTATTCTACAAACCCGCATGTATTTGGAATGAGAGGTGAGGGGAAACGATTTATTCGGAACCTGACGGGTAACTTTTATCACACCAAGGGCGGTGCGTGTTTGGGAAGAGCTGCTGGAGGAGGTCATTGAGGCGCGGACTATAACCACCGTTAATATAGATTGGGACAGGTATACGGATAGGGCAGGTTTAGAGGCATATGTGTCAAATTTGGGCAGGTGGGACACTTGTAGATGGGGCATGATGGGCGGCTTGGGTATGTCTGGCCGTAGGGTCTGTTTGCACACTGTAATACTCGATGGCTCTAAGACTGCGGGAGCAAACCCGAGCACCCGGAGAAAACCCACGCGGACACGGGTGAACGTCCAAACTCCATAACGACATTACCCGTGGTCAGATCGAACCTGGGTCTCTGGCGCTATGTCGTAGCAACTCTACCGCTGCGCCTCTGTGTCGTCCCTTCTTTCGGGCGAGTGTTCTTGTAGATCATGTGCTGTTTTGGTTTGGAATAGTTGATCGTTTTTTTCCATAGTAATGTTTCCACAATTTCTTCCAGACAAAGAAGAACGTGTGCCACCACATCGGGCGAATGAACATCAACGTCAACCTTTCGAAGATGGCCTTTTAAAAATAAAGCCTCGTAAAACTGGTGAGTGGTCATAAGGAAAATATAGAAAAAACATTGAAAATAGGAGCAGGAGCAGGCCATTTGCCCCACGAGCCAGCACCGCCCATTACTTGTGATCATGGCTGATCATCCACAATCAGTAACACGTTCCTGCCTTCTCCCCGTATCCCTTGATTACACTAGACGCTAGAGCTCTATGTAACTCTCCTTTAAATTCATCCAGTGAATTGGCCTCCACTGCCCTCTGTGGCAGGGAATTCCACAAATACACAACTCTCTGGGTGAAGATGTTATGTTTTTTTTTACCTCATCTCAGTTTTAAATGGTCTCCTCTTCATTCTTAGACTGTGACCCTGGTTCTGTACTCCCGCATCATAGGGACCATTTTCCTGCATCTAGCTTGTCCAGTCATTTTATAATTGTGTACATTTCTATAAAATGCCCTCTCATCCTTGTACATTCCAGTGAATACAAGCCCACTCGTTTCTCCTCCCCCCTCCCAGTTATAGATAAGGTTTAGATTTAGTAAAATTTGTGTTAGTTATGTTAGTTCATTGTTTTTTCTTGTTAGCGTCCGTTACTATTCTAGTTTAATATTGTTAACTTGTAAATTGTTAAATTGTTAATAGGATTAATTCTTACAATTGTATTTAGTATTATAATCTCTTAAACAATTAATGCTTCTGGTATAGTCCACTCTCTTCAGTTCGGCTGTTTGCTTCGTTTGGAACACAGAATGTCCTTGAGTTAAAATTCCACAGATAACCAGTCTAGCCATCCAAAGCTAAACACTACATGAAATGATTCTGAGCTGCCGATCCTCCATTAACTGTGGAATTCTAATAAAAGGTTTGTCCATACCATCTATGTATTCCCGCTACTTTTCCACGATGCTCTGTGCATATTTGTACGCATCCTCCATGTTTACAAATGATCCTCTCACGTCCCTTATAAGTGATGCGCATTTTAGCAGGATAAAAGACACCGTATCTAACCTTGATTTCCCCTTAGAAGTTCTTTTGCCTTTCGAACTGATTTGTCTTTTGCACAATTTCATACGGATAGTCCCTGAATATTTTGATAGTATCGTTATCAAGCCTCAGTTGCATTCCATATTTGAATTTACTCATCACCTCTTCCAGTTCTGAAATGTCCCGAAATTTCACAATAATCTGTCGTGGGTGGTCTTGTCTTGCTTGAGATCTTGGTTTAAATCTCGGTACACGGTGTGCCACTTCAATTTCGGTTCTTTGGGGAGATTAAGCAGTTGTTTAAGTAAGCCTATAGCAAACTCACGAATGTCCCTTCCCTCAGCTCCCTCTGAGAATCCAAGAAATCTCAAATTCTGCCGCCTAGAACGAGCTTCCAGGTCCAGGCATTTATCTGAAACTTTCCCCAGTTGAGTCGCCATCTGTACTGAAGTTTGATCATGTTCTTGCTTCATTTGATCATGTTCTTGCCTCATTTTCACCATGTCTTCAGCCATTCGAGCCATATTTTTCTCCAATTCCATGATTGTAGCCATACTTGCAGCTACTGTTTCAAGCACAGCCGTGAACCTGTCCGTAGTAGCTTCTTCCACCTTATCAATTCTCCCCGATAGTCCATCTTTCACATCATCAATGCGTTTATTTATAGTCAGTGAATCAATAACCTTCTGATTACCAGCATCAATAACCTTCTGATTACCAGCATTCGAATCCTCCATCATCTTTCGATTTTTTCCATCATTTTTCCCATCAGAATTTTATTTTCATCCAAAATTTCATCTTTCATATCTATCACTGATTTCTTCAAATCCTCAAATTCTTTATCCTTAGCCAAATCTGTCTTAGATCTTGTAGTCATTTCTGCAGCCACTTTAGGAACTTCAGAGGTAACTTCTCCTTCAGGATTCTCCAGGCTTTTCAGCAGCTGTTTTTTAACTGTTCTCTGAGGGCTCTGAGCTGGAGACAGTTTTTTCATTTAAAAGTCCTTAAGCCACCGTTTAAAAATCGCGCTTACTGATGACATCATCAGCACGGTGACCAGAAGCTCCGGTAAAGTTTTTTAATCGGTCCCGACTTGTAGACCCGTTTTAACGCGAAAAATCGCGAATTTGTCGGGAGCGAAGCTAGGTGTGCGTCTGTTAGTGTAACATGGCGCCACCGGAAGTCTGGAGAAAATTGATTGGTACAAAATGCTAGAGGAACTCAGTGGATCAGGCAGCATCTCTGGAGAACATGGATAGGTACCAAGTACGAGGAAGGAACTGCAGATGCTGGTTTAAACCAAAGATAGGCAAACAAAGTTGGATTAAACGAACGGTTAAGGCAGCATTTCTGGAAAAAGGAATAGATGACGTTTCCGGTTGAAAGCCTTCTTTAGACTGAGCCATGGGGAAGGGAAACGGAGAGACACAAAACAAATGAATGGAAGGTATGCAAAAAGCAACGATTAACGAAGAAATGTGGAGTCCGCATTGGTCTATTGTTGGCTGTGGGATCGGTGATAACGAGTTATACAAACACCGAAACACAACAGGATGAAAGTGAAACTAGTAGAACGACTGCGATGTTGGTGGGGGGGGGGGGCGGGGGAGCGATACGGAGGGAGAGTGGGTGCAAGGGTTGCTTGGAGTTAGATTTAGCTCTTAGGGCTAAAGGAATCAAGGATATGGGAAAATGCAGGGACTTTGTACAGAATTTAGATTATCAGTCATGACAATATTGAATTGTGGAGCTGTCTCGAAGGGCCGAATGACCTACACCTGCATCTAGTTTTCTATGCTTGTATGTTAAAAATAAACACTATTCATACGACTGCATGTCAGCCGCCTAATTCGTAAATAGAGATGGTTTGAGGATCTAGATGGGAGGTCAGGACTAAGTTGTAGTTGGTGAGTGGACGGCTCATCTGATAACATCTGGGAAGTAACTGCCCCTGAATCTGTACGTGTGTGTTTTTCACACTTCTCTGCCTCTTGTCTGATGGGAGAAGGAAGAAGAGGAAGTGGATGAGACTGGACATTAATTATGCTGGTGGCCTTGGAGAGGTAGCGTGAAGTGTGGATGGAGTATTTAGACTTCAAACTTTACTTTAGACTAGTGATACAATGTGGAAAGACGCCCTTCCACCCACCGAGTCCGCACCGACCAGCGATTACCTCATACACGAGTACTAGCATACACAGTAGCGTGGCACGGTGGTGCAGCGGTAGACCTACCGCCTTACAATGCCAGACACCCGGGTTCGATCCTGACTATGGGTGCTCTTTGTACAGTGTTCCCCCGTGACCTGCGTTGGTTTTTTCCAAGATCTTCGGTTTCCACTCGAAAGACGTACAAGTTTGTAGGTTGATTAGCTTGGTATCAATGTAAATTGTCCAGAGTGTGTGTAGGATAGTGTTAGTGTGCGCCGATCGCTGGTGGGTGTGGACTCGGTGGAACGAAGGGCCTGTTTCCGTGCTATATCTCTAAACCAAACGAGACTAAACACTAGTGACTATATACAATTTACAGAAGTCTATTATTCTACAAACCCGCATGTATTTGAATGAGAGGTGAGGGGGAAACGATTTATTCGGAACCTGACGGGTAACTTTTATCACACCAAGGGCGGTGCGTGTTTGGGAAGAGCTGCTGGAGGAGGTCATTGAGGCGCGGACTATAACCTCCGTTAATATAGATTGGGACAGGTATACGGATAGGCAGGTTTAGAGGCATATGTGTCAAATTTGGGCAGGTGGGACACTTGTAGATGGGGCATGATGGGCGGCTTGGGTATGTCTGGCCGTAGGGTCTGTTTGCACACTGTAATACTCGATGGCTCTAAGACTGCGGGAGCAAACCCGAGCACCCGGAGAAAACCCACGCGGACACGGAGAGAACGTCCAAACTCCATAACGACATTACCCGTGGTCAGGATCGAACCTGGGTCTCTGGCGCTATGTCGTAGCAACTCTACCGCTGCGCCTCTGTGTCGTCCCTTCTTTCGGGCGAGTGTTCTTGTAGATCATGTGCTGTTTGGTTGGAATAGTTGATCGTTTTTTTTCCATAGTAATGATTCCACAATTTCTTCCAGACAAAGAAGAACGTGTGCCACCACATCGGGCGAATGAAGATCAACGTCAACCTTTCGAAGATGGCCTTTTAAAAATAAAGCCTCGTAAAACTGGTGAGTGGTCATAAGGAAAATATAGAAAAAAACATTGAAAATAGGAGCAGGAGAAGGCCATTTGCCCCACGAGCCAGCACCGCCATTGCTTGTGATCATGGCTGATCATCCACAATCAGTAACACGTTCCTGCCTTCTCCCCGTATCCCTTGATTACACTAGACGCTAGAGCTCTATGTAACTCTCCTTTAATTCATCCAGTGAATTGGCCTCCACTGCCCTCTGTGGCAGGGAATTCCACAAATACACAACTCTCTGGGTAAAGATGTTATGTTTTTTTTACCTCATCTCAGTTTTAAATGGTCTCCTCTCATTCTTAGACTGTGACCCTGGTTCTGTACTCCCGCATCATAGGGACCATTTTTCCTGCATCTAGCTTGTCCAGTCATTTTATAATTGTGTACATTTCTTTAAAATGCCCTCTCATCCTTGTACATTCCAGTGAATACAAGCCCACTCGTTTCTCCTCCCCCCTCCCAGTTATAGATAAGGTTTAGATTTAGTAAAATTTGTGTTAGTTATGTTAGTTCATTGTTTTTTCTTGTTAGCGTCCGTTACTATTCTAGTTAATATTGTTAACTTGTTAAATTGTTAAATTGTTAATAGGATTAATTCTACAATTGTATTTAGTATTATAATCTCTTAAACAATTAATGCTTCTGTATAGTCCACTCTCTTCAGTTCGGCTGTTTGCTTCGTTTGGAACACAGAATGTCCTTGAGTTAAAATTCCACAGATAAACAGTCTAGCCACCCAAAGCTAAACACTACATGAAATGATTCTGAGCTGCCGATCCTCCATTAACTGTGGAATTCTAATAAAAAGGTTTGTCCATACCATCTATGTATTCCCGCTACTTTTCCACGATGCTCTGTGCATATTTGTACGCATCCTCCATGTTTACAAATGATCTCTCACGTCCCTTATAAGTGATGCGCATTTTAGCAGGATAAAAAGACACCGTATCTAACCTTGATTTCCCCTTAGAAGTTCTTTTGCCTTTACGAACTGATTTGTCTTTTGCACAATTTCATACGCATAGTCCCTGAATTTTTGATAGTATCGTTATCAAGCCTCAGTTGCATTCCATATTTGATTTTACTCATCACCCCTTCCAGTTCTGAAATGTCCCCGAAATTTCACAATAATCTGTCGTGGGTGGTCTTGTCTTGCTTGAGATCTTGGTTTAAATCTCGGTACACGGTGTGCCACTTCAATTTTCGGTTCTTTGGGGAGATTAAGCAGTTGTTTAAGTAAGCCTATAGCAAACTCACGAATGTCCCTTCCCTCAGCTCCCTCTGAGAATCCAAGAAATCTCAAATTCTGCCGCCTAGAACGAGCTTCCAGGTCCAGGCATTTATCTGAAACTTTCCCCAGTTGAGTCGCCATCTGTACTGAAGTTTGATCATGTTCTTGCTTCATTTGATCATGTTCTTGCCTCATTTTCACCATGTCCTTCAGCCATTCGAGCCATATTTTTCTCCAATTCATGATTGTAGCCATACGTGCAGCTACTGTTCAAGCACAGCCGTGAACCTGTCCGTAGTAGCTTCTTCCACCTTATCAATTCTCCCCGATAGTCCATCTTTCACATCATCAATGCGTTTATTTATAGTCAAGTGAATCAATAACCTTATGATTACCAGCATCAATAACCTTCTGATTACCAGCATTCGAATCCTCCATCATCTTTTCGATTTTTTCCATCATTTTTCCCATCAGAATTTTATTTTCATCCAAAATTTCATCTTTCATATCTATCACTGATTTCTTCAAATCCTCAAATTCTTTATCCTTAGCCAAATCTGTCTTAGATCTTGTAGTCATTTCTGCAGCCACTTTAGGAACTTCAGAGGTAACTTCTCCTTCAGGTTTCTCCAGGCTTTTCAGCAGCTGTTTTTTAACTGTTCTCTGAGGGCTCTGAGGTGGAGACAGTTTTTCATTTAAAAGTCCTTAAGCCACCGTTTAAAAATCGCGCTTACTGATGACGTCATCAGCACGGCGACCAGAAGCTCCGGTAAAGTTTTTAATCGGTCCCGACTTGTAGACCCGTTTTAACGCGAAAAATCGCGAATTTGTCGGGAGCGAAGCTAGGTGTGCGTCTGTTAGTGTAACATGGCGCCACGGAAAGTCTGGAGAAAATTGATTGGTACAAAATGCTAGAGGAATTCAGTGGATCAGGCAGCATCTCTGGAGAACATGGATAGGTACCAAGTACGAGGAAGGAACTGCAGATGCTGGTTTAAACCAAAGATAGGCAAACAAAGTTGGATTAACCGAACGGTTAAGGCAGCATTTCTGGAAAAAAGGAATAGATGACGTTTCGGGTTGAAATCCCTTCTTTAGACTGAGCCATGGGGAAGGAAACGGAGAGACACAAAACAAATGAATGAAAGGCATGCAAAAAGCAGCGATTAACGAAGAAATGTGGAGTCCGCATTGGTCTATTGTTGGCTGTGGGATCGGTGATAAGAGTTATACAAACACTGAAACAACAACAGGATGAAAGTGAAACTAGTACAACGACTGCGATGTTGGTGGTGGGGGGGGTGCGGGGGAGCGATACGGATGGGAGAGTGGGTGCAAGGGTTGCTTGGAGTTAGATTTAGCTCTTAGGGCTAAAGGAATCAAGGATATGGGGAAAATGCTGGGACTTTGTACAGAATTTAGATTTTCAGCCATGACAATATTGAATTGTGGAGCTGTCTCGAAGGGCCGAATGGCCTACACCTGCACCTAGTTTTCTGTGCTTGTATGTTAAAATAACACTATTCATACGACTGCATGTAAGCAGCCTAATCGTAAATAGAGATGGTTTGAGGATCTAGATGGGAGGTCAGGACTAAGTTGTAGTTGGTGAGAGGACGGCTCATCTGATAACATCTGGGAAGTAACTGCCCCTGATTCTGTACGTGTGTGTTTTCACACTTCTCTGCATTATGTCTGATGGGAGGGGGAAGAAGAGGAAGTGGATGAGACTGGACATTAATTATGCTGGTGGCCTTGGAGAGGTAGCGTGAAGTGTGGATGGAGTTATTAGACTTCAAACTTTACTTTAGACTAGTGATACAGTGTGGAAAGACGCCCTTCCACCCACCGAGTCCGCACCGACCAGCGATACCTCATACACGAGTACTAGCATACACAGTAGCGTGGCACGGTGGTGCAGCGGTAGACCTACCGCCTTACAATGCCAGACACCCGGGTTCGATCCTGACTATGGATGCTCTTTGTACAGTGTTCTCCCCGTGACCTGCGTTGGTTTTTCCAAGATCTTCGGTTTCCACTCGAAAGACGTACAAGTTTGTAGGTTGATTAGCCTTGGTATCAATGTAAATTGTCCAGAGTGTGTGTAGGGTAGTGTTAGTGTGCGCCGATCGCTGGTGGGTGTGGACTCGGTGGAACGAAGGGCCTGTTTCGTGCTATATCTCTAAACCAAACGAGACTAAACACTAGTGACTATATACAATTTACAGAAGTCTATTATTCTACAAACCCGCATGTATTTGGAATGAGAGGTGAGGGGGAAACGATTTATTCGGAACCTGTCGGGTAACTTTTATCACACCAAGGCGGTGCGTGTTTGGGAAGAGCTGCTGGAGGAGGTCATGAGGCGCGGACTATAACCACCGTTAATATAGATTGGGACAGGTATACGGATAGGGCAGGTTTAGAGGCATATGTGTCAAATTTGGGCAGGTGGGACACTTGTAGATGGGGCATGATGGCGGCTTGGGGATGTCTGGCCGTAGGGTCTGTTTGCACACTGTAATACTCGATGGCTCTAAGACTGCGGGAGCAAACCCGAGCACCCGGAGAAAACCCACGCGGACACGGGAGAACGTCCAAACTCCATAACGACATTACCCGTGGTCAGGATCGAACCTGGGTCTCTGGCGCTATGTCGCAGCAACTCTACCGCTGCGCCTCTGTGTCGTCCCTTCTTTCGGGCGAGTGTTCTTGTGGATCATGTGCTGTTTGGTTGGAATAGTTGATCGTTTTTTTTCCATAGTAATGATTCCACAATTTCTTCCAGACAAAGAAGAACGTGTGCACCACATCGGGCGAATGAAGATCAACGTCAACCTTTCGAAGATGGCCTTTTAAAAATAAAGCCTCGTAAAATGATGAGTGGTCATAAGGAAAATATAGAAAAAAACATTGAAAATAGGAGCAGGAGAAGGCCATTTGCCCCACGAGCCAGCACCGCCATTGCTTGTGATCATGGCTGATCATCCACAATCAGTAACACGTTCCTGCCTCTCCCCGTATCCCTTGATTACACTAGACGCTAGAGCTCTATGTAACTCTCCTTTAAATTCATCCAGTGAATTGGCCTCCACTGCCCTATGTGGGCAGGGAATTCCACAAATACACAACTCTCTGGGTGAAGATGTTATGTTTTTTTTCACCTCATTCAGGTTTAAATGGTCTCCTCTTCATTCTTAGACTGTGACCCTGGTTCTGTACTCCCGCATCATAGGGACCATTTTTCCTGCATCTAGCTTGTCCAGTCATTTTATAATTGTGTACATTTCTATAAAATGCCTTCATCCTTGTACATTCCAGTGAATACAAGCCCACTCGTTTCTCCTCCCCCTCCCAGTTATAGATAAGGTTTAGATTTAGTAAAAATTTGTGTTAGTTATGTTAGTTCATTGTTTTTTCTTGTTAGCGTCCGTTACTATTCTGGTTTTTGTTAGCGTCCGTTACTATTCTGGTTTAATATTGTTAACTTGTTAAATTGTTAAATTGCTAATAGGATTAATTCTTACAATTGTATTTAGTATTATAATCTCTTAAACAATTAATGCTTCTGGTATAGGCCACTCTCTTCAGTTCGGCTGTTTGCTTCGTTTGGAACACAGAATGTCCTTGAGTTAAAATTCCACAGATAACCAGTCTAGCCATCCAAAGCTAAACACTACATGAAATGATTCTGAGCTGCCGATCCTCCATTAACTGTGGAATTCTAATAAAAAGGTTTGTCCATACCATCTATGTATTCCCGCTACTTTTCCACGATGCTCTGTGCATATTTGTACGCATCCTCCATGTTTACAAATGATCTCTCACGTCCCTTATAAATGATGCGCATTTTAGCAGGATAAAAGACACCGTATCTAACATCTTGATTTCCCCTTAGAAGTTCTTTTGCCTTTACGAACTGATTTGTCTTTTGCACAATTTCATACGGATAGTCCCTGAATATTTTGATAGTATCGTTATCAAGCCTCAGTTGCATTCCATATTTGATTTTACTCATCACCTCTTCCAGTTCTGAAATGTCCCGAGATTTCACAATAATCTGTCGTGGGTGGTCTTGTCTTGCTTGAGATCTTGGTTTAAATCTCGGTACACGGTGTGCCACTTCAATTTTCGGTTCTTTGGGGAGATTAAGCAGTTGTTTAAGTAAGCCTATAGCAAACTCACGAATGTCCCTTCCCTCAGCTCCCTCTGAGAATCCAAGAAATCTCAAATTCTGCCGCCTAGAACGAGCTTCCAGGTCCAGGCATTTATCTGAAACTTTCCCCAGTTGAGTCGCCATCTGTACTGAAGTTTGATCATGTTCTTGCTTCATTTGATCATGTTCTTGCCTCATTTTCACCATGTCTTCAGCCATTCGAGCCATATTTTTCTCCAATTCCATGATTGTAGCCATACTTGCAGCTACTGTTTGAAGCACAGCCGTGAACCTGTCCGTAGTAGCTTCTTCCACCTTATCAATTCTCCCCGATAGTCCATCTTTCACATCATCAATGCGTTTATTTATAGTCAAGTGAATCAATAACCTTCTGATTACCAGCATCAATAACCTTCTGATTACCAGCATTCGAATCCTCCATCATCTTTTTGATTTTTTCCATCATTTTTCCCATCAGAATTTTATTTTCATCCAA
The DNA here is from genome assembly GCA_038087875.1 of Malacoraja senta. Lineage (NCBI taxonomy): Eukaryota > Metazoa > Chordata > Chondrichthyes > Rajiformes > Rajidae > Malacoraja > Malacoraja senta. Next base: position 478,733 of record JAXLNO010003845.1, read on the forward strand.
AATGTCATCTTTCATATCTATCACTGATTTCTTCAAATCCTCAAATTCTTTATCCTTAGCCAAATCTGTCTTAGATCTTGTAGTCATTTCTGCAGCCACTTTAGGAACTTCAGAGGTAACTTCTCCTTCAGGTTTCTCCAGGCTTTTCAGCAGCTGTTTTTTAACTGTTCTCTGAGGGCTCTGAGCTGGAGACAGTTTTTTCATTTAAAAGTCCTTAAGCCACCGTTTAAAAATCGCGCTTACTGATGACGTCATCAGCACGGCGACCAGAAGCTCCGGTAAAGTTTTTTAATCGGTCCCGACTTGTAGACCCGTTTTAACGCGAAAAATCGCGAATTTGTCGGGGGGCGAAGCTAGGTGTGCGTCTGTTAGTGTAACATGGCGCCACCGGAAGTCTGGAGAAAATTGATTGGTACAAAATGCTAGAGGAACTCAGTGGATCAGGCAGCATCTCTGGAGAACATGGATAGGTACCAAGTACGAGGAAGGAACTGCAGATGCTGGTTTAAACCAAAGATAGGCAAACAAAGTTGGATTAACCGAACGGTTAAGGCAGCATTTCTGGAAAAAAGGAATAGATGACGTTTCGGGTTGAAATCCTTCTTTAGACTGAGCCATGGGGAAGGGAAACGGAGAGACACAAAACAAATGAATGGAAGGTATGCAAAAAGCAGCGATTAACGAAGAAATGTGGAGTCCGCTTTGGTCTATTGTTGGCTGTGGGATCGGTGATAACGAGTTATACAAACACTGAAACACAACAGGATGAAAGTGAAACTAGTACAACGACTGCGATGTTGGTGGGGGGGGGGGGCGGGGGAGCGATACGGATGGGAGAGTGGGTGCAAGGGTTGCTTGGAGTTAGATTTAGCTCTTAGGGCTAAAGGAATCAAGGGATATGGGGAAAATGCTGGGACTTTGTACAGAATTTAGATTTTCAGCTATGACAATATTGAATTGTGGAGCTGTCTCGAAGGGCCGAATGGCCTACACCTGCACCTAGTTTTCTATGCTTGTATGTTAAAATAAACACTATTCATACGACTGCATGTAAGCAGCCTAATCGTAAATTGAGATGGTTTGAGGATCTAGATGGGAGGTCAGGACTAAGTTGTAGTTGGTGAGTGGACGGCTCATCTGATAACATCTGGGAAGTAACTGCCCCTGATTCTGTACGTGTGTGTTTTCACACTTCTCTGCCTTATGTCTGATGGGAGGGGGAAGAAGAGGAAGTGGATGAGACTGGACATTAATTATGCTGGTGGCCTTGGAGAGGTAGCGTGAAGTGTGGATGGAGTATTTAGACTTCAAACCTTACTTTAGACTGGTGATACATTGTGGAAAGACGCCCTTCCACCCACCGAGTCCGCACCGACCAGCGATTACCTCATACACGAGTAATAGCATGCACAGTAGCGTGGCACAGTGGTCCAGCGGTAGACCTACCGCCTTACAATGCCAGACACCCGGGTTCGATCCTGACTATGGGTGCTCCTTGTACAGTGTTCTCCCCGTGACCTGTGTTGTTTTTTTCCAAGATCTTCGGTTTCCACTCGAAAGACGTACAAGTTTGTAGGTTGATTAGCTTGGTATCAATGTAAATTGTCCAGAGTGTGTGTAGGATAGTGTTAGTGTGCGCCGATCGCTGGTGGGTGTGGACTCGGTGGAACGAAGGGCCTGTTTCCGTGCTATATCTCTAAACCAAACGAGACTAAACACTAGTGACTATATACAATTTACAGAAGTCTATTGTTCTACAAACCCGCATGTATTTGGAGTGAGAGTTGAGGGGGAAACGATTTATTCGGAACCTGACGGGTAACTTTTATCACACCAAGGGCGATGCATGTTTGGGAAGAGCTGCCGGAGGAGGTCATTGAGGCGCGGACTGTCACCACCGTTAATATAGACTGGGACAGGTATACGGATAGGGCAGGTTTAGAGGCATATGTGTCAAATGTGGGCAGGTGGGACACTTGTAGATAGGGCATGATGGGCGGCTTGGGTATGTCTGGCCGTAGGGTCTGTTTCCATGGCTCTAAGACTGCGGGAGGAAACCGGAGCACCCGGAGAAAACCCACGCGGACGCGGGGAGAACGTCCAAACTCCATAACGACATTACCCGTGGTCAGGATCGAACCTGGGTCTCTGGCGCTATGTCGTAGCTACTCTACCGCTGCGCCTCTGTGTCGTCCCTTCTTTCGGGCGAGTGTTCTTGTAGATCATGTGCTGTTTTCGTTGGAATAGTTGATCGTTTTTTTTCCATAGTAATGTTTCCACAATTTCTTCCAGACCAAGAAGAACGTGTGCCACCACATCGGGCGAATGAAGATCAACGTCAACCTTTCGAAGATGGCCTTTTTAAAAGAGAGCCTCGTAAAACTGGTGAGTGGTCATAAGGACAATATAGAAAAAAACATTGAAAATAGGAGCAGGAGAAGGCCATTTGCCCCACGAGCCAGCACCGCCATTCCTTGTGATCATGGCTGATCATCCACAATCAGTAACACGTTCCTGCCTTCTCCCCGTATCCCTTGATTACACTAGACGCTAGAGCTCTATGTAACTCTCCTTTAAATTCATCCAGTGAATTGGCCTCCACTGCCCTCTGTGGCAGGGAATTCCACAAATTCACAACTCTCTGGGTGAAGATGTTTTAAAAAAATCTCATCTCAGTTTTGAATGGTCTCCCCTTCATTCTTAGACTGTGACCCTGGTTCTGTACTCCCGCATCTTAGGGAACATTTTTCCTGCATCTAGCTTGTCCAGTCATTTTATAATTGTGTACATTTCTATAAAATGCCCTCTCATCCTTGTACATTCCAGTGAATACAAGCCCACTTTTTCCGATCTTTCCTCATATGACAGTCCCGTCATCTCGGGGGTTAACCTTGTGAACCTATGCGAAATCTATGCTGCACTGAAAGATGTCCTTCCTGAAATTAGGTGACCAAAACTGCACACTATACTGCTGATGTTGTCTGAACAGGGCCCTGCGCAACTGATGATATGAGAGGAAGTCTCACACAAGTTGATTGGAGCAGGTTGTTTGCGGGGAAAGGAACATCGGCCCAGTGGGATGATTTTTTAACAGTGTAATGACAAAAGCTCAGGATATGCACGTCCCTGTTAGAGTGATGGTCAAGGCAGGCAAACGTAAGGATCTTGGCTTACCAGAGAAATTGAGGCATTGTTCAAAAAAAAGAAGGATGCATGGGACAGGTATAGACAGCTGGGAGCACGTGTGTTCCTCGATGAGTTTCAGAAAGTAAAGAGCAAAGTAAAAAAAGGAAATCAGAAGGGCAAAATGGGCCAAGAGCTACCTCTGGCAGATCTTATAAATACATAAGGGGGAAAGGGTAACTTGAGAGAGAGAGAGAGAGAGAGAGAGAGAGAGAGAGAGTGGGACCCCTCAGAAATCAAAGCGGTCAACTCTGCGTGGGGCCACTTATTGGGCAATGTCCTCAATACGTTTTTCACCTCTGTATTTACCGAGGAGAAAGACAGGGCGACGTAAGAACGTGGGGCAGTTAATGGAATGGAAGTGTCTTGAGTGCAGTCTGTTACGGTCGAAGAAGTACTGAAGTTACGTACTATCGTAAATCTCCAGGGCCTGATCAGATATTCCCCTGGGCTCCAGGGTCTAATCAGAACAGAGGACATTGTGGGAAACCAGAGAGAAAAGGGCAGTCTTACATCAGTCACTCCCTCTTCTCCCGTCTCCCGTCAGACAAGAGGTACAGAAGAGTGAAAACGCACACCTTCAGAAACATAGAAACATAGACACATAGACAATAGGTGCAGGAGTAGAGGCCATTCGGCCCTTCGAGCCTGCACCGCCATTCAATATGATCATGGCTGATCATCCAACTCAGTATCCTGTACCTGCCTTCTCTCCATACCCCCTGATCCCTTTAGCCAAAAGGGCCACATCTAACTCCCTCTTAAATATAGCCAATGAACTGGCCTCAACTACCTTCTGTGGCAGAGAATTCCAGAGATTCACCACTCTCTGTGTGAAAAGTGTTTTTCTCATCTCGGTCCCAAAGGATTTCCCCCTAATCCTTAAACTGTGTCCCCTTGTTCTGGACTTCCCCAACATCGGGAACAATCTTCCTGCATCTAGCCTGTCCAACCCCTTAAGAATTTTGTAAGTTTCTATAAGATCCCCACTTAATCTTCTAAATTCTAGCGAGTACAAGCCGAGTCTATCCAGTCTTTCTTCATATGGAAGTCCTGACATCCCAGGAATCAGTCTGGTGAACCTTATCTCTACTCCCTCTATGGCAAGAATGTCTTTCCTCAGATTTGGAGACCAAAACTGTACGCAATACTTCAGATGTGGTCTCACCAAGACCCTGTACAACTGCAGTAGAACCTCCCTGCTCCTATACTTAAATCATTTTGCTATGAATGCTAACATACCATTCGCTTTCTTCACTGCTTGCAGCACCTGCATTCCTACTTTCAATGACTGGTGTACCATGACACCCAGGTCTCGTTGCATCTCTCCTTTTCCTAATCGGCCGCCATTCAGATAATAGTCTACTTTCCTGTTTTTGCCAGCAAAATGGATAAATTCACATTTATCCACATTATACTGCATCTGCCATGCATTTTCCCACTCACCCAGCCTATCGATGTCACCTTGCACCCTCCTAGCATCCCCCTCACAGCTAACACTGCCCCCAGCTTCGTGTCATCCGCAAACTTGGAGATGTTGCATTCAATTCCCTCGTCCAAATCATTAATATATATTGTAAGTAGCTGGGGTCCCAGCACTGAGCTTTGCGGTACCCCACTAGTCACTGCCTGCAATTCTGAACGGGACCCGTTTACTCCAACTCGTTGCTAGAGTAGGAGCAATGTCCTCAATACGTTTTTCACCTCTGTATTTACCGAGGAGAAAGACAGGGCGACGTAAGAACGTGGGGCATTTAAATGAATGGAAGTGTCTTGAGAGCAGTCTGTTACGGTCGAAGAAGTACTGAAGTTACGTCTTATCGTAAATCTCCAGGGCCTGATCAGATATTCCCCTGGGCTCCAGGGTCTAATCAGATCAGAGGACATTGTGGGAAACCAGAGAGGAAATTGCGTGAGCCCTGGTTGAGAATTAGGAGTTGTCTTTAAATACAGGGGCAAGGTGCCGGAAAACTCAGGGGTGGCAAATGCTGTGCCTCTATTGAAGATGGGCTGCAGGGAAAATGTCGGGAACTATAGGCCAGTGAGCTTAACATCAGTTGTTGGAACGCTACCAGAGAGTATTCTGAAGGATAGGACATAGGAATTTAGACGGACAAGGGCTGATTAGGGTTTGACAGCATGGTTTACACGTGGAAGGTCGTGTCTCACAAACCTGATTGATTTGTTTGAAGACGTGATCAAAAAGGTCAATGAGGGCAGGGCTGTAGATGTAGTACATATGGACTCGACAAAGCATTCGATAAGGTTCCGCATGGTAGGCTGTTCTGGACGGTTAGATCGCGTTGGATCCAACGAGAGATAGCTGAATGCGTATAAACTTGGCCTCATGGAATGGAGCAAATGCGGATGGTGGAAGGTGGCTTCTCGGACTGGATGCCTGTGACTAGTGGTGTACCTCAGGGTTCAGTGCTGGACACGTTACTGTTTGTCATCTACATCAATTATTTGGATGAGAACATATACAGTAAGATGAGCAAATTTGCAGATGATATAAAAGTGAGTAGCTTTGTAGGTAGTGAAGATGGTTGTGAAAAACTGCAGCAGAATATTGATCAATTGACCAGATGGGCTGAGGAATGGTTGATGGAATTTAATACACAGACATGTGAGGAGTTGCATTTTGGGAAGTCTAACATGGGCAGGATCCATACAATGACTGGTGGGGCTCTGGGAGTGTTGTAGAGCAGAGGAATCTAAGAGTGCATGTGCATGGTTCCATCAAGGTGTAGTTGCAGGCAGATCAGGTGGTCAAAAAGCCTTTTGACACATTGGCCTTCAACAGTCAGTGTATTGAGTATGGAAGTTGGGAGGTAATGTTGCCGTTTGTATAAGACGTTGGTAAGACCACATTGAGAGTATTATGTTCAGTTCTGGGCACCATGATATCGGAAAGATTGTGTCAACCTGGAAAAGTATAGATAAGATTTACGAAGACAAGAAGTCAAATCAAGTCAAGTCACTTTTATTTCTACAGCACATTTAAAAAACAACTCTCGTTGGCCAAAGTGCTTTACAATGGTGGAGGTACTAACGTTATACAACATTGGTTCATAGATTAAGTACATACATAAATACATACATATAGCCCTCCCTCAGAGGACGTCAAGAAAGGCTTTTTTTTTTTTTTTTAATTGTTTTTTATTAGAAGTAAGTACAATTGTATACAATCATATTTTCATAATGCTTATTATGTACAGCTTCTTATTTTTATAATAAAGGAGAAAAAGAAAAATAAGTTAGATAATGAAAAATAGAAAAATGTGAGATATATAGTGTGTGAAAAAGGAAAATAGAGAGTGAAAGAAGAAAGTTAAGAAATAGAAAATAGGAAAAATAAAATAAAAGAAGAAAAAGAAAGAGAAAGAAAAAAAGATGTAAGGAGATCTTATTTATAATCTTGACCATCCCTCGCCCAGTCACGGATTAGCTTTTACAATTGTGTTGCACCGTATGATTCCAAAAAGACGACAAATGGAGACCAACTCGTTGTGAATTGGTCAAATTAATCTATTAGGAGGAATCGCATTTCCTCAAGATGTGCGGTGTCCAACATACTTGCAATCCACATTTTAAGCGTTGGTATTGGTGTATTTTTCCAAAATTTCAATATTAATTTTTTTGCTATTATTAAACCATAATTAAAAAATAATTTTTGAGATGGATTCAGTTTATTCCCATCTTCCATTACCCCAAATATAATCAATTCATTATTAGGTTCCATTTTTATCTTAAATAATTTTGTGAATATTTCAAAAATATCACTCCAAAATCTATGAGGTTTTATACAGGAAACAAAAGAGTGTGTTATAGTTGCATCTTGGATTAAACATTTATCGCAAGTGTGGGATATATTTGGGTAAAATTTATTTAATCTTATTTTTGAGTAATACAATCTATGTAAAATTTTAAATTGAATTAGATTATGTCTTGCATTAATCGAACATTTGTGAATATATGTCACATACTTTTCCCATGTAACCTTCGTAATTTTTATCGTTAATTCCCGTTCCCACTCTTCTCTAATTACCTCAGTCGCAGGTAAATCTATATTTAAAATACTATTATATAAATATGATATTAATTTTTGTGTATCAGCTTTAATATTCATTACTTCTTCCAATAAATCAGGAATTATTTTTTGATATCCCTGTATATATGTCTTCAAGAAATTGCAAATCTGAAAATATTTTAAATAATGATTGTTTTTCAGTTTAAATTTTAATTGTAATTGTTGAAATGATGTAAATCTCCCATTTCATACATGTCCCCTATCCTTTTAATTCCTAAACTTCCCCATTGATTATATATTTTGTCCATCATAGAAGGTTTAAATAAAGGATTATTCACTATCGGTGTTAACAATGATAGGTTTCTTAATTTTAAGGATAATTTTATTTGTTTCCATATTCTTATTGTATCTTGTATAATTGGGTTCTTCTTATATATTGTATTGTTCATTTTTTTCGGGGAGAAGAGGATCGTTCCTATATTACAAGGGTAACAATCCTCTTTCTCCATTTTTATCCATTCTGTCTGTTGGGTTGAACTATCCAACCAGTAAATTATATTCTTAATATGTATTGCCCAATAGTAATACAGAAAATTCGGGAGTGAAAGTCCCCCGACATCTTTTGGTTTACATAAGTGTTCTTTTTTAATTCTATGTGCTTTATAGTCCCAAACAAAATTTGTAATATTAGAGTTTAATTTAGAAAAAAAATATTTTGGTACATATACTGGTATAGACTGAAATAGGTGTAGTAACTGTGGTAGAAAAATCATTTTATAGCGTTTATTCTACCTATTAATGATAAAGGAAGTGTTTTCCAAAATTTAATCACCATATTAAGTTTATTTATTAAAGGTAAAAAATTAGCATTGAATAAAGATTTATGTTTTCTAGTAATCTGAATACCCAAATATTTAAATTTTTCTGTTGCTATTTTAAAAGGGAACTTCAGTAAGTGTGTGGATTCTTGAGGTTTTAACGTCATGATTTCACTTTTGTTCCAATTTATTCTATATCCAGAAAAGGACCCAAATTCCTCTATTAAGTTTAATAAATTTGGTATGCTCGTTTGTGAGTTTGTTATATATAACAGAATATCGTCTGCATATAATGAAATTTTATTATTTGAGTCCCTAGTATTATAACCCTGAATCTTCGGATGACTTCTTATACTTTCAGCAGGGGTGATAAAGCACATCCCTGCCTATTACCCCTTGATAATTGAATTTTTTGAGATAACATACTATTAGTTAATATTCTTGCCATCGGTTTATCATATAATAATTTCATCCATGTAATAAAATTCTCTCCCATATTAAATTTGTGTAATACTTTGTATAAATACTGCCATTCTACCTGATCAAATGCTTTCTCTACGTCCAAAGAAATAATTGATATGTCTTCTTCCTCTACTTTATGTGAGTACATTATATTAAACAGGCGTCTCAAATTATTAAATGAATAACTTTTAGGTATAAACCCCGTTTGATCAGGATTTATCAATTTACTAATATATTTGCTTAATCTTCTGGCTAAAGTTTTTGCTAAAATTTTCTGATCTGTATTTAGAAGTGATATAGCTCTATATGAGCCCGGTTCCTCTAGATCTTTATGTTTCTTTGGAATAAGCGTGATAGTTGATTCTGCTAATGTTTCCGGTAATTTATTTTCTTTAAAAGCATGAGTATATAAATTAAATAAATAAGGGGTCGTTATCTCATGAAATTTTTTATAAAATTCATTACTAAAACCATCTGGTCCCAGTGTCTTACCATTTTTCAACGATTTTATTGTTTCACCTATTTCTTCAATTGTAATTTGCGCTCCGAGTTCTTCTTGTTCCAAAAGATCAAGCTTTGGTAGATTACAATTATCTAAAAAAAAAAAAATTTTACTATCTTCTGTTTTAGTTTTTGATGTATATAAATTTTGATAATATTGAGCAAATCTTTTATTAATATCTTTAGGTAGTATTAGTAATTTACCGTTCTCGGATTTAATTTTATTTATAGTATTTTCTTTTTCTTGTTTTTTCAGTTGACGCGCTAACAGCTTATGTGGTTTATCACCAAACTCAAAATGTTCCTGTTTTGTAATTTGGAATAATCTTATTACTCTTGCCGAGAAAATTTGATTAAGTTTAAATTTCAGTAATATTATCTTATTATGTTTATCTATAGTGGAGTCTTTAGCATTATCTAACTCTAACTGTCTTATTTCTTGTTCTAACAACATTTGTTCTGTTTTATTCTTTTTATTTTGAAAAATTCAAGAAAGGCTTGAGAGTAAAGATGAGTTTTAAGTCTCGACTTGAAGGAGTCGATGGAGCGCCCTGACTGTGGATGTTCTTTGTACATAGATTGCACGTTCTCTCCATGACCTGTGTGGGTTTTCTCCAAGATCTTCGGTTGCCACTCCAAAGATGTACAAATTTGTACGTTAATTAGCGTGGTATAAATGTAAATTGTCGCGAGTGTGTGTAGGATGGTGTTAGTGTGCGCCGATCGCTGGTGGATGTGTGCTCGATGGGCCGAAGGGCCTGTTTCCGTGCTATATCTCTAAACTAAACGAGACTAAACACCAGTGATTATATTCAATTTACGGAAGCCTATTATTCTACAAACCCGCCTGTCTTTGGAGTGAGATGTGAATGGGGAAAGGATTTATTAGGAACCTGACGGGCAACATTTATCACATCAAGGGTGGTGCGTGGATGGAAAGAGCTGCCAGAGGAGGTCGTTGAGGCACGGACTATCACCACGTTTAATAAAGATTGGGAGAGGTACATGGATAGGGCAGGTTTAGAGGAACGTGTGCCAACACATCGGGTGAATGAAGATCAACGTCTACCTTTAGAAGGTCGCCTTTTTAAAAGAAAGCCTCGAAACAATTGTGAGTAGTCATAAGGAAAATATAGAAAAAACATAGAAAATTGGAGTAGGAGAAGGCCATTTGCCATACGAGCATGCGCCGCCATTCATTGTGATCATGGCTGATCATCCGCAATCAGTAACCCGTGCCTGCCTTCTCCCCATATCCCTGGATTTCGCTAGACCCTAGAGCTCTATGTAACTCTCCTTTAAATTCATCCAGTGAATTGGCATCGACTGCCCTCTGTGGTAGAGCATTCCACAAATTCACAACTCTCCGGGTGGAGATGTTTTTTTTAATCTCATCTCAGTTTTAAATGGTCTCCCCTTTATTCTTAGATTGTGACCCCTGGTCCTGTACTCCCGCATCATAGGGAACATTTTGCCTGCATCCAGCCATTTTATAATTGTGTACGTTTCTATAAAATACCCTCTCATCATTCTAAATTCCAGTGAATACAAGCCCACTTTTTCCAATCTTTCCTCATATGACAGTCCCGCCATCTCGGGGGTTAACCTCTTGAACCTACGCGGAACCTACGCTGCACTGAAAGATGTCCTTCCTCAAATTAGAAGACCAAAACTGCACACATTACTGCAGATGTTGTCTCAACAGGGCCCTGTGCAACTTATGATATGAGAGGAAGTCTCACACAAATTGATTGGAACTGGTTGGTTGCGGAGAAAGGAACAGCAGCCAAGTGGAATGTTTTTAACAGTGTGCTGCCAATAGCTCAGGATATGCACGTCCCTGTTAGAGTGAAGGTCAAGGCAGGCGAACGTAAGGAAGCCTGGCTGACGGGACAAATTGAGGCATTGGTCAAGAATAGGAAGGACGCAATGGACAGGTCTAGGCAGCTGGGAGCAAGTGTATTCCCTGAGGAGTTTCAGAAACTATAGAACAAAGTAAAAAAGGAAATCATAAGTGCAAAAAGGGGCCAGGAGATAGCTCTGCCAGATCCCAAGAGATGTTATAAATACATGGGGAAAAGGGTAACTTGAAAGAGAGAGTGGGACTGCTAAGAAATCAAAGCGGTCACCTCTGTGAGGTCACAACACAAGGGCAAGGTCCTCAATAAGTTTGATCACCTCTGAATTTACCGAGGAGAAAGACAGGGGGACGTAGGAACACGGGGCTGTTAATGGAATGGAAGTGTCTTGAGAGCAGTCTGTTACGGAGAAGAGATCACGAAGGCTTTTGGCACATTGGCCTTCATCAGTCAAACTATTGAGTATAGAAGAAGACACAAAATGCTGGAGTAATTCAGCGGGGCAGGCAGCATCTATGGGGAGAATGGGTGACGTTTCGAGTCGAGATCCTTCTTCCGAGTCAGGGAAAATGGAAACAAGAGAAAAAGAGGGATATTGAACACATTAATTAAAGATAAGCTAAAAAGAAACAATGAGAATGGAAGCAGGTCAGCTGTTTGCTAGGTGAGAACGGGAACCTGGTGCAATCTGTGTGGGGGAGGGATGGAGATTGGAGGGATTGCATGAGTTGATGTTAGATAAATCAATGTTCATACACTTGGCTTGGAAGCTGCCCAGGCGAAATATAAAATGTTATTCCTCCAATTTGCATTTAGCGACACTCTGACAACGGAGGAGGCCTAGGAGAGAAAGCCAGTGTGGGAATGGGAAGAGAATTAGTATTTGGCAACTGGGCGATCAAATAGGTCGATGGTATTCAGCGAAACTGTCGCCCAGTCTACGTTTGGTCTCGCCGATGTATCCGAGTCCACATCTTGAACAGCAGAGACAGTAGATGAGGTGCAAGTGAACCTCTGCCTAACCTGAAAGGACTGTCGTGTTCCCTGGACAGAGTCGAGGGACGAGGTGTGAGTGGAGAAGTTGGGACGTCATGTTACAGTTTTGGTGTGGCCACATTCAGAGTATTTTGTTCAGTTTTAGTCACCATGTTATAGGACATATGTTGTCAAGGTGAAGTGGGGATTTACGAGGAGTAACCCGTACTTAGATTCTGGTAGGCTAAGATTCTATTCCTTGGCGTGCAGGAGAATGAGGGATAATTTGGCGTGCAGGAGAATGAGGTCTTGCTGCAGCTGTACACAGTATTAGTGAGACCACATTTGGAATACTGTGTACAGTTCTGGGGTCCATACTTAAGAAAGGATGTACTGGCCCTGGAGGCAGTGCAGCGAAGGTTTACAAGATTAATTCCTGCAATGAGGGGATTGACATATGAGGAAAGGTTAAGTAGGCTGGAACTCTACTCTTTGGAGTTTAGAAGAATGAGAGGCGATCTCATTGAAACATATAAGATCGTGAGGGGCCTTGATCGGGTGGATGCACCGAGGATGTTCCCAATGATCGGGGAAACTAGAACTAGGGGACATAGTTGCAGAATAAGGGGGGGCTCTTTTAAAACTGAGATGAGGAAGAACTTCTTCACCCAGAGGGTGGTTAATTTATGGAATTCTCTGCCCCAGGGAGCAGTGGAAGCAGAAACATTAAATATATTTAAGTCTAAAATAGATGGTTTCTTAGCTGCCAAGGGGATAAGGGGCTACGGGGAGAGGGCAGGGATATGGACCTAGGTAGGGTTAGTATAGTAAGACCTGAGTGATCTCCTGGACAAGTGTCGATCGCCTGGATTGGGGTCGGAGAGGAATTTCCCGGATTTTATTCCCGAATTGGACCTGGGTTTTTATCCGGTTTTTTGCCTCCCCCAGGAGATCACGCGGTTCTTGGGGTGGAGAGGGGTGATAGCGGTATAAAGGGGAGGGTAGTGTCTTGTGTTCTGTGTCTTGTGTCTACTGTTTGTGGGTAGGGGTGTCTGTTTGGTGTTCAGCCATGAGCGAATGGCGGTGTGGGCTCGATGGACCTGGTGGTCTACTCTCGCACCTAGTTTCTATGATTCTATGATTCTATGATAATTAATAGAGGTGTACAATGTCACGAGAGGAATAGATCGGTTGAACTCTTTTGACCAAAGAACGGAAATCGAGGACAAGAGGACATAGGTTTAATGCGAGGATGACAAGATTTAATGGGAACCTGAGGGTTAACGTTTTTATACAAAGGGTGGTAGATGTATGGAACGAGCTGCCAGAGGAGGTAGTTGAGGCAGGGACTATCGTAACATTTAAGACAAAATCATATATATAGATGGATAATATCATTTAGAGGGACATGGGCCAAACGCAGGCTGGTAGGTGTGGGCAAGTGGGCCGAAGGGCCTTTTTTCCGCGCTGTACAACTGTGACTGGGAACCGGAAGTATAATTTTTCACACAGAGGGTGTATTCAACGAGCTGCCAGAGGAGGTAGTTGAGGCAGGTACTATCGCAATGTTTCAGAAATATTTAGACAGGAACATGGATAGGACAGGTTTACAGGGATACAGGCAGGTGGAACGTGTAGATGTGACGTGTTGATCGGTTTGGGCAATTTGGGCCGAATGACCTGTTTCCACGCAGTATGATTCTGTCCAGCGTAGATGAGGCATGTAAGGCGGCACAGCAAGTTGGGCCGAAGAGCCCGTTTACACACTGTATGGCGCTACATTAAACAAATTACAAATTGTTTCTCTTAATAGGTACCCAAGACGCGGAAAGTCTCCATCGGGAGTTCCTAAGAAATTGGAGTAAGAATCTGAAAGTTGTCCACACAGGAGGTGGGCAAACGGCCGGGACACTCTTGTTTGAAGACTTCTACACTGATCTGAGGATTACTGGCGCAACAACAGAGGGAGTGCCCCTTGGAAATGACGGGCAAACAGATGAAGATGTGGATCCACATCAACTACTCAAACGCAACAACGCTGAGACAGAGGAGACCTCCACCACCTTGGTGTGTGGGTCTGCCGGGGTTGGAAAAAGCACCCAGATACAGAAGATAATCCATGATTGGGCCACCAAGAATATATATAAGGAGTTCAAATATATATTTTCTTTCAAGTTTCAGATCTTAAATGCCATCAAATATGTGACATACCTAAACGCCCTGGTCCGTGAAGCGTATCCTCATCTGGTAACGTGTCTGGAAGATATTTGGAAAGACCCTAAAACCATTTTGTTCATTCTTGATGACATGGACCAATTTGAGCAAATTTGCTTCGCAGACGATGAGGGAAATGGTGGTCCACCTGGCCAATGTATCTATCCTCATTCCTATGGATTCGTGCCTGATATCCTAACCTCCCTCCTTCAGGGTAGGTTGGTCAAAGGATGCTCCTTGCTGGTCACCACACGCCCATGGAGACTTGAGGCTCTGCAGGAGATACCTAGAACGTCAACCTTCCATCTCACCGGATTTGCCCTGGAGAAAGTCAATGAATATTTCCACCGTTACGTTGGAGATAAGGAGAAGGCAGAACAGTTGGTGCAACTTCTTAAAGCAAGTGACACATTGGGTACGTTGTACGTGAATCCTCTGGTCTGCTCCATTGTCGTCTCTTTGCCCGAATGGTCACAAGTTGGAAAACATCCAAATTTCACCATGGGCCACACTCGGGTGCTCTCCGAATACCTTACAACCATCATGGGCATCTGTGGTTTGGACGAACCAACCTCTTGGCAGAGTTTGCTGAATTTGGGTGATGAGGCGTACAACAAAATCAGAAATAAAAACTTTTCATTTGAAGCCCGCTCATTAAGTGAACTGAATCAGTATCGTCCCAATTTCACATCTGAGTTGATGGTGGAGATGCCAGGCAAAGGTGAGCGTGACGTTGTCTACAAATTCAGGTATCCGATTTTGCAGAACTTTGTTGCTGCCCTTGTTAAAAGCCGAAAAAACCCAGGAATTTCCCTAAAAATGTTGTTAAATGAGGCTTACACGGTGACAGATGATAGATTCAACATCTTCTCCAGGTTTCTGGTGGGCCTCTCCGCACGGAGCTCAACCAAGTGGTTGGATAGAGTATTGGGCTCGATTTCAACCGACGCCCGTTCTTCCATCGCCGACTGGATTAAAGAAAGTGTGAAAACGCGCCATTCCAACTTGGCCGGAAAGCTCACCCAGGGCAGGATCTTGAACATGCTGCACTGCTTGTTTGAATTCGGAGACCCTAAGTTGGCCACCGAGGCATTGGAACCCATGAAGACCATAATATTCAATCGATGTTCCCTCAACACGTTCGACTGTGTGGTTATATCGAGTACCTTGATCTGCTGTGGACCCATTGAGGAACTGGATCTCAACTCATGCGGCGTAAAGCAGGAGGGAATTCGATATCTACAACCCGTATTGTGCAAGTGTAAAGTGCTCAGGTAATTCATTAAGACTGGGAAATTATAAAAAATAAAGGTTATGGGATCCAAGGAGATCTAGCCGACTGGATAGAGATAGACACTAAGTGCTGGAGTAACTCAGCTGGTCAGGCAGCATCTTCGGAGAACGTGGATAGGTACAAAATGCTGGAGTATCTCACCGAATCAGGCAGCGTCTCTGGAGAGCATGGATAGGTACGAAATGATGTACCTGCTCTCCAAGATTGCTCTGTCCTTCAACACTCCCTTTTTCCCCGTGGCGTCCTTTTCAGGGAATTATGTACCTGCACTCCTAGATCTCGCTGTTCTTCCAACATTCCCCAAAGCCCCACCATTCACTGTGTAGATTCTGCCTATATTCGATTTCCCAAATTGCAACATCTCACTTTTCTCTGTATTAAATTCCATCAAATATTCCTCAGCCCACATGAAAACCGATCAAGATCCTGCTGCAATTTTTGAAAACCAGCCTCACTATCTACAACACCACCCACCTTTGTGTCATCTGCAAACTTGCCAATCTTTCCATGTATCGTCCAATATATTGATATAGACGACAAGCGGTAATGGACTTAGATTCCCATGGGCTCTAAACCTTCCACGCCGACCATCGTTCACCTGTTCATACTATTCAATATATGGAATGCAGCATGCAGCATTATACAGCATGGAAACAGGCCCTTCGGCCCACCAAGTCCACACCGATCACCGATCACCCTGTATATTAGCACATCCCATATACTAGGGCCAATTTATAATTTTACCAAAGGCAATTAACCTACAAACCTGCTGGTCGTATAAGTTCATAAGATATAGGAGCAGAACAAGGCCATTCGGCCCATCAAGTCTACTCCGCCGTTCAATCATGGGTAATCTATTTTAAAGGTAATAACCTGAACAATGTTTCGTGCAAGATAAAGCCAGTAAAGTCCGATTAAAGATGGTCCGGGGGTCTCCAATGAGGTAGATGGGAGGTCAGGATTGCAGTCTAGTTGATGAGAGGACGGTTCATTTGCCTGATAACATCCGGGAATAAACTGTATCCATTTCATGAATCTTCCTCTCGCTCAAACGCAGGCTAAAATCCAACCAACTTACCGACGACTGCATAGAAAGTCTAATCTCTGTCGTTCAAACCAACCGTTCACTGACGCTGTTGGATCTGAGCAATTGCGATGAGGACAAGCAAAAGAGGAATGAATTGACGCCCGAAAAACTGAAGGCTCGTGTAGAGAATTGCGGGCTGGAAAGAGAAATCGGGTGCGTTTATTTGTGTGATATTTATCGCACCTTCCAGAAGAGGGAACATCAAACACTGCATAAAAATTATATCAGGAGAAAATACAAAGTCCAGTTAGTTTACTGTCGTCATTGCCAGTAAGCTGATGACAAAGGTTATTTTATATTCCTGAAGACATATAAACATACGTATCTCCCGGTATAGTTTAGTTTTTTTTAGTTTACTGCCATGTGGGTTCATAAGTTCATATGTGATAGGGGCAGAATTGGGCCATTTGGCCCATCAAGTCCACTCCGCCATTCAATCATGGCTGATCTATCTCTCCATCCGAACCCCTTTCTCCTGTCTTCTCCCCATTACCCCTGACACTCGTATTAATCAAGAATCTAACTAACTCTGCGTGAAAACGTATCGGGGATCTTATAGAAACTTACAAGATTCTTAAGAAGTTGGTCAGGCTAGATACAGGAAGATTGTTCCCGATGTTGGGGAAGTCCAGAACAAGGGGTCACAGTTTAAGGATAAGGGGGAAGTCTTTTAGGACCGAGATGAGAAAATCATTTTTCACACAGAGAGTGGAGAATCTGTGGAATTCTCTGCCACAGAAGGTAGTTGAGGCCAGTTCATTGGCTATATTTAAGAGGGAGTTAGATGTGGCCCTTGTGGCTAAAGGGATCAGGGGGTATGGAGAGAAGGCAGGTACAGGATACTGAGTTTGGATGATCAGCCATGATCATATTGAATGGCGGTGCAGGCTCGAAGGGCCGAATGGCCTACTCTTGCACCTATTTTCTATGTTTCTATGTATCTATGAAAAGGGCGGCGCGGTAGCGCAGCGGTATGTTGCTGCCTTTTACAGTGCTGAACCGCCAGAGACGCGGGTTCGATCCCGACTACGGGTGCTGTCTGAATGGAGTTTGGACGTTTTCCCCGTGACCGCGTGGGTTTTCTCCGCGATCTTCGCTTTCCTCCCACACTCCAAAGACGTAGAGGTTTCTAGGATAATTGGCTTGGTATAAATGTCAATTGACCCATGTGTGTGTAGGATAGTGTTCGTGTGCGGGGATCGCGCTTTCGCGCTATATCTCTGAATTAACTAATCTTAAAATATCCATTGACTTGGTTCTGTGGCAATAAATTCCACAGATTCACCACCCTCTGACTAGAGAAATTCCCCCTCATCTCCTTCCTAAAGGAACGTAAATTTAATTCAGAGAGTATGACCTCAGGTTCTAGTGGAATATCCTCTCCACATCCACTCCATCCAGGCCTTTCACTATTCAGCAAATTTCAATAAGGATCCCATTCATCCTTCGAAATTCCAGCGAGTAGAGGCCAGGCGCCATCAACGCTCATCATAAGTTAACCAACTCCTTCCTGGGATCATTCTCGTAAACCTCCTCTGGACCCTCTCCAGCGCCAGCACATCCTTCCTCGCATACGGGGCTCAAAATTGCACGCCCTTTATCTGCACCACTTTCAGCAATCAATCGTTTAAATAATCGCGGGGAAGAGTGCAGAGAAGATTCACCAGGATTATGTAAATGTGGGTGGTATTGCGGATAGTGAAGATGGTCCTCGAAAGTTGCAGCAGGATCTCGATCTCTTGGGCAGGTGGGCTGAGGAATGGTTGATTGAATTTTTATACAGAGTAATGTGAGGTGTTGCGTTTTGTAAAGACTTACAGAGGCAGAACCACACAGTGAATGGTAGGGCTCTGTGGAGTCAGGGAGAACAGAGGGATCTGGAAGTGCAGACACATATTTCCCTGAAAGTGGCATCACAGGTGGACAGGGAGCATTGTAGAGCGGAGGGATCTAGGAGTGCAGGTACAGTTCCTTGAAAGTGGCGTCATAGATAGAAGCAATCTATGTTCAAAAAGCTTTTGGCACAGTGGCATCAGTCAGATTATTGAGTATAGTCGTTGGGAGATCATGTTACAGTTGTACACGGTTGGTTAGGCCGCATTTAGAGTATTACGTAAAGGAAGGAACTGTAGATGATGGCTTCAACTAAGATAGCCACAAAGTGCTGGAGTAACTCAGCGGTACAGGCAGCATGTCTAGATAGAAGGAAAACAGATACGTTTCATGTCGAGACCCTTCTTCATTTGGTGTATTATGTTCAGTTCTGGGCGCCATGTTTTAGGAAGGATGTTGTTAATCTGGAAATGGAGCAGAGAAGACTTACGAGGATGTTGCCCGGTTTCGAGGAACCTCATCCACAGGGAGAGGTTGGTCAGGCTAGGACGTTATTCCTTGGAACGCAGGAGAGAGGGAGAGAGAGGGAGAGAAAGAGATGGTGATGGAGGCAGAGAGGTAGATGGGGACTGTGAGAGAGGGAGATTCAGAGAAAGGGGGAGACAGATAGAGGGGAAATAGAGAGAGAGAGGCCCATCGATACAACATGCCCCGCCGACGTACATGCCCCATCCACAGTAGTCAACCTGCCTGCGTTTGGGCCAGATCCCTGCCATTCTGCCCCAT
>JAXLNO010003845.1:497974-540820 GCA_038087875.1 Malacoraja senta
ACCCTGTTCCTGCTTTCTCCCCACATCCCTCGATTCCGTTAGCTCTAAGAGCTACATATGACTCTCTCTTGAAAACATCTGACGGCCTCCGCAGCATTCTGTGGTACATAAGTCCACAGATTCACAAATCTCTATGTGAAAACGTTGTTCCTCACCTCAGCCCACCTCTTATTCTTAAACTGTGACCGTTGATTCTGGACTACCCCAAACATCTGGAACATTTTCCCTGCATCTTGCCTGTCCAATCCCTTACGAATTGTATATGTTTATATAAGATCCACTCATGTTTCTAAATTGCCGTGAATATAACGGCAGTCGATCCATTCTTTCATCATATAGAAACGTATAAAATTATAAAAGGACTGGACAATCTAGATGCAGGAAAAATGTTCCCAATGTTGGGGGAGCCCAGAATCTGGGGCCGTGTTCTAAGAATAAAGGGGAGACCATTAAAACTGACATGAGACAAAAAAGTTGTGACTTTGTGGAATTCTATCCCACAGAAGGCAGTGGAGGCCAATTCACTGGATCAATTTAAAAGAGAGGCAGATAGAGCTCTAGGAGCTAACGGAATCAAGGGATATGGGGAGAAGGCAGGCACGGGTTACTGATTGTGAATGATCAGTCATGATCACAATGAATAGCGGTGCTAGCTCGAAGGGGCAAATGGCCTCCTACTGCACCTATTTTCTATGTTTCTATCATGTGTCATCTTCTAACTTGACGTTCACCGCGAACTGTCCTCGCGATTCGAGGCTTTGCCCCTTGGCCAACCGATTGCCCACAGCTCCACTATGGTGATTCGACCAATGTGAGCGAATTACATCTCGTCGAGAAACCGTCCGTTCAATCTGTTTTCACAGTTAGTGTGTCTAATGTAGCGTCAGTCTCTGAAGGTCCCAGTTCAGCACCAGAGTCGTGAACGCGTATCCATCTGGAAAATAAAAATACAACCAATAATATAGGTCGACATGGAAAATGGAGTCGGTTGTGCAGACAGTTGGAGGTGGAGAGGGGGAGAGGGGGGGGTTACAATGGGCACAAACATTGCTCAGTGCTTCTCGAGCACCCACTCACAGAGCAAAGGCGAGTTAGCACAATTATACATTTTTCTTATCAGTAGAACGCTCCTACCAAGTCTGAATATGGCATGACTGAAAGATTCTGTAGCCTTTCGGAAGATAGGAAAGCTGGGTCCAAATCAGCTCATCCAATAACAAGCTATTACTTATCTCTGGGGCGTCAGCTATTTTTTTAAATCTTGGCTCCTTTATGGCCTTGAAAGAAGCACGTGTTATTATGCAGACTGCCATCTTAATGTCTTTATTGAAAACACAACCTGTCCTCCATATTGTGTTCCATATAATTTGCAATGTCATTCAGACTTGGCACCGCGCCATTCTTTTGTTCTACTAGTCCATGCTTTTGTAGAAGAACGACTCCATTTTAGATTTGACTATTAGATTTGACTATTAGCTCTTGGGAGAGAGAGAGAATGGGGGAGAGGGAGAGAGGTGGTTGGGTGTGCAGGTAGGTAGGTAGATTGAGATAGAAACATAGATACTAACAGACAGACAGACAGACAGATAGACAGATAGACAGACAGACAGACAGACAGACAGACAGACAGACAGACAGACAGACAGACAGACAGACAGACAGACAGACAGACAGACAGACAGAAAGAAAGACAGGCCCTAGTTGGAGTGGACCATGGAGAGGATGCTTCCAGTTCTAGGGGAGTCTAGGACCAGTGGTCCTAACCTGCTCGCTCATATCTGCCGTTCCTTGTTGCTATGGGTACTGAATGAATATTGCCGTGGGAACCTGACCTGATTTTCTTCCGTGGACCGCAACGATCCACAAACTCCTGCATCGCAGTGTCGGTGAATCGATTGTTCCAGCTTCCATCTCGTTCTGTATTACTCAGATCCACCTCCGTCAGTGAACGGTTTATACACAGCGCGGAGACCAGACTTTCTAAGCAAGCGTCGGTGAGTTGATTGGATTTAAACCTGTGTTGCAAAATGGTACGGATTTTAAAATGCAGCACACAGGTCATAAATCCAAAACATGCCAGCAGAAGAATTAATATGATTCCACCGTTCTAACCGAGCATGTATACGTCGATAGTTTTCTGCACATATTACCAATCAATACACATCTCATTAAGTTTAGTCTATCGTCACGTGTACCGAGAGACAGTGAGAACGTTTTTTTGCTTCATGTCCAGTCAGTGAGAAGACTATACATGATTAAAGCCGAGCCGTGCACAGAGAACAGATACAGGGTAAAGGGATTAACGTTTAGTGCAAGATAATGCCCAGTATTGTTCGAATAAATTTAGTCCAAAGGTCTCCAATGAGGTAGATGGGATGGCGGGATCGTTCTCCAGTTGGCGAAAGAACGGTTCAGTTGCCTGATAACAGCTGGGAAGGAATTCTCCCTGAATCTGGCGGAATGTGTTTTCGCAAGGTCTCCACATCCAAATAGACACGAAATGATGCAGCGGAATAACAGATGAGGACAGAAAAATGGTAAAGACTGAGCATGTGTGAGGTGTTGCACTTTAAGAGCTCGAATGTCCTGGTAAACTACAGAGTTAATGGTGTGCAACTAAAGCTTATATGCACATCTCTCTGAGAGTTTACAATGAAAGACATTACTTCCGTTTTTCAGGCCCCCACTCCCTCATCTTCATCATGGATGTCCAGTCACTCTGCACCTCCATCCCCACTAGGAGGGTCCTAACACCCTCCGTTTCTTTCTCGACCGCAGAAACAACCAATCCCCGTCTACAAATACTCTCCTCCGCTTAGCGGAGCTGGTCCTTACCTTCAACAACTTTTCCTTTGACACCTCCATTTCCTCCAAATCCAAGGCGTAGCTATGGGCACGCGCATGGGCCCCAGCTATGCCTGTCTCTTTGTAGGGTACGTCGAACAATCCTTATTCGAGGCATACCGTCTCCGAGAACTACCTCCGCTACATCCGCTACATCGACGACTGCATTGGTGCAACCTCCTGCACCCATACTCAACTCACTGACTTCATCCATTTCACCACTAACTTCCATCTGGCACTCAAATACACCGAGACCATTTGCGACATCTCCCTACCGTTTTTAGACCTCACGATCTCCATCGCAAGTAACAGACTACTGACCGACATCTACTATAAACTCATTGACTCCCATGGCTATCTGGACTTCACTTCTTCCCACCCTGCTTCCTGTAAGGACTTTATCCCCTACTCCCAATTCATCTGTCTACGCCGCATCTGCACCCAAGATAAGGTGTTCCAAACCAGGGCATCAGAGATGTACTTATTCTTTAGGGAACGGGGGATCCCCTCTTCGACTATAGATGGGGCTCTCACCAGGCTCTTCTCTATATCCCGTAGCTCCGCTCTCACTCGCCACCCCTCCACTCTTAACAAGGACAGAGTCCCCCGTGTCCTCACCTGCCACCCCACCAGCCGTCACATACAACAGATAATGTTTCGACATTTTCGCCACCTGCAACGGGATCCCTCCACTGGCCACATCTTCTCATTTCCCCCCTTTCGGCTTTCCACAGAGACCGCTCTCTCCGTTACTCCCTGGTCAATTTGTCCCTTCCCACCCAAACCACCCCTCCACTGGCACTTTCCCTTGTAACCGCAGGAAATGCTACACTTGTCGCTTTACCTTCCCCCTCGACTCCACCCAAGGACCCAAGCAGTATTTCCAGGTGCGACAGAGGTTCACCTACACCTCCTCCAACCTCATCTATTGCACCAGCTGCTCTAGGTGTTAACTGCTCTACATCGGCGTAGGCTTGGCGATCGCTTCGCCCAACACCTGTCAGTTCGAATTACATAACCTGATCTCCTGGTGGCTCAGCATCTCTACTCCCCCTCCCATTGCGAATCCGACCTTTCTGTCCTTGGCCTCCCCCATGGCCAGAGTGAGTCCCACCGGGAATTGGAGGAGCAGCACATCATATTCCGCTTGGGTGGTTTACACCCCAGCGGTATGAACATTGAATACTCCAATTTCAGGTTGTACTTGCATTCTCCCTCCTTCCCCTCCACTTCCCAGCTCTCCCACAACCTACTGTCTCCGCCTCTTCCTTCCTTCTTCCCGCCCCCGCCCCCATCCCCACATCAGTCCGAAGAAAGGTCACGACCCGAAACGCCACCTATACCTTCGCTCCATAGATGCTGCCTCACCCACTGAGTTTCTCCAGCATTATTGTCTACCTACGATTAATCCAGCATCTGAAGTTCTTTCTCAAACAATGAAAGACGTGACCCTTAACAGCATTGATCTACAGAGGGATCTCCAACTATGAGTGCACATATCCCTGACAGTGTACAATTTGACCCTGACCCTGAATTGAGCGATCTCCGACATAGTGCACGTCTCCCTGAGAGTGTACAATGAATAATATGCCTGTTAACAGCCTTGATGTACAGAGGGATCTTGGGACCCAACTGTACATTGCCCTGAGAATGTACAATTATTGACATGACCCTTAGCAGCATTGATGTACAGAGGAATATTGGGGTCCGTCCGTAAATCCCCGAGAGTGAAAAATGAATGAAATGGCCCACCGAGTCGACAACGACCAGCGGTCACCCGTTAACACGTTGTGGATTTAGAAATACAGCGTGGAAACAGGCCTTTCACCCACCGGGTCCACAACGACCAGCGGTCACCCGTTCACACGTTGTTGATTTAGAAATGCAGCGTGGAAACAGGCCTTTCACCCACCGGGTCCGGGCCGACCATCGTATCCGACCACCGTCCACTAGCACGACACAATGGGGACAATTTACTGAAGTCAGTTAACCTACATACATGTACGTCTTTGGAGTGTGAGAGGAAACTGCAGCGCCCGGGCAACACTCACGCTGTCACGGGGAGAAAGTGCAAACTCCGGACAGACAGCACCCGTCCTCAGGATTCAACCTGGCGCTGTGAGGCAGCAACTCTACCGCTGCGCCACTGCACCACCGCATATTGAACTCTTTGCTCCAAGATCTATGCACGTTCGGTTGCTGAACGGGATTTTGTGATTGCAGTTAATCGCGCAATGATAACGCCAATTCAATAAATGTTCCAGGATTATTTATGCCGCTTGTTTATTCTGTTACTCACTCCAGCGTGTGTATTGTACAATCATCATCCTTCAGAACTCCACAGAGAGTCTTCAGTCCAGAATCTCCCAGCTCATTTCCCCAAGCCTAAACACAGAGCACCACAATCATGAATTAACAATGCAGGAAACTGAAACGTCGGCAATGTCCTGGTGTGTTCTCATTTATAAATTTCCAGTAGGGCACGGCAATATGTGTGGATGCACTGTATAGGACACTGGGGAGTGTTGCGTAGCAGAGGGATCTAGGAGTGCAGGTACAGTTTCCCCTGAAAGTGGCATCACAGGTCGACAAGGAGTGTTGGAGAACAGAGGGATCTAGGAGGGAAGGTGCAGTTCCCCGAAAGTGGCATCACAGGTGGAAATGGAGGTCAAAAATACTTTCGGTATATTGGCCTTTATAAATCAGAAAATGGAGTATTGAAGTTGGGATGTTATGTTCCAACTGAACAAGACATTGGTGAGGCCACATTTAGAGTATGTTATTGTGTTTAGGACACCCTGCTGTGAGAAATATATTATTAACCGGGGAAAGTTGCAGAAAAGGTTTACGAGAATGATGCCAGGACTCGAGGAGGCCTGAGCTATAGGGAGGGGTTGGAACAGTCCATGGCTTTATTCCTTGCTGCGTAGAAAAGATGATCTTATAAATGTGTATACATTCATGGGCGGAATGGATGGAGTAGACGCACGGAATATTTTGCCAACAGCGTAAGGGCATCAAGAACTAGAGGACTTAGGTTTAAGGTGAGAGGGGATAGACTGATTAGGAACGCGAGAGGCATCTTTTTCACAGAGAGGGTGGTGGGTATATGTAACGAGCTGCCATCCGAGGTAGTTGAGGCAGGTACTATAGCAATTTTTAACAGACATTTACAGGTACATGGATAGGACAGGTTTAGATGGATATAGGCCAAATGGGAGCGAGTGGGGCTGGATTTAAAGGGGTATGTTGGGCGGTATGGTCAAGTTGGGCTGAATGGCTTCTTTCCCCGCTATGTGAATCTATCACTGTAGCATATAGGAGTATAAATATTCACAGTCATGCACGATAAACCCAGTCTGGAGATTTACCTGAGGATTCTGCATTTATGTAGCACTGGGTGAATCTGCTGTAACCCCTGGTCTTGTACACCGCAGCTATTGAGGTCCAACTCTTCTATCAGGGCAAGGTCGACCAATATCACCGATAGCACCACACAGTCGGAATACAGAAGTCGACATTGGTTGAATTTTATTTTCTTTATCGACGCCAATGTTTCCGTCGTCAGGTCTCTGTCTCCAAACTCAAGTAAACAGTGCAGTGCGTTTAGGAACAGTTTTTGGTTTCGGCCGTGATCCAGGCTATGTAGCCGTGCTGGGATGATTTGTGACAGCCATTTGGATATAGACGAGGGAGCATCAGAAGGGAATTGTCCCAGGGACTCTTCCAGCTGAGCCGTTGAGTTCCGAGAAGAAAGACCAACCAGAAACTGTGAGAATAGACTAAACCGGTCGTCAGAGGCGGTGAACGCTTGATCTAACAATCCTTTCAGTCCCACTCCTGGAGTATTTAGACTTTTCCCAAGCGCAGCAATAAAATACTGGGCAACGGGGTATGTGAATGTGTAGTGGACATTAGACGCTTCCGTGTTGGGAACCTGAACCAGGAATGCTGATGTGAAATTGGGAAGGTAATAGATGATGTCATTCAATTTCTCGGTTGCAAATGTGTACTTTTTCCCAGCGATTCCTTTGTGGGCCATCTCTCCCAGATTAGCCAGGCTGTTCCGGGAGGTTTCCACATCGTATCCACATTTCTGCAGAAGAACCGTTACATAGGCAGAGATCACACGTGTGTGGTTTACGGTGGGAATCTGTCTGGGCTTCTCTCCTTGTGTTTGGGGCCACTCCAGTAATGGTACCAGGTGTGAGCAGAATAGAGGGTTACAAAACATGCTGCCTAGGGTATGACAGGAGTCTAGCAGTCGCATGACATCTCCAACGTCCGGTTCATCCCCATAATAACGGAGAAAGTATTCCTGGACTTGCTGAGAGGTGAAGCCCACCATCTGGAACGTGAGGTCTACTGTTGCCTTCCTTAGGGTCTCCAGTCTCCAGGGGCGGCTGGTGATGAGGAGGGAGCACCCTCTGGCCAACTCTCCCCGTATGAGGGAGCGGACAATGTCCGACACTGAACACATGGACACGGGTTGTAAGCCTTGAGAATGTCCATCGTTCCTTCCTTCACCCTCGGGCAATATGATGGTTCCCTGAAACCTGTCCAAATCCTCCAATATGACCATTATCTTTCTCGGTTTCTTCCACACGTGGTCCAGCGCACTTTCCAAGTGGGGGTAGATGTCAAGGAGAAGGGATTTGAAATTGGTCCTGTCGGTTATGGTATTCAATTTCTGACATTTCAGACGGAAGACAAATTCAAATTCCGTGTAATCCTTCTCCGTGGCCCAGTCATGGATTATTTTCTGCACCATGGTGCTTTTCCCAGTCCCCACCGCCCCACATACCACGGTGGTGTTGGTGATGCTCCCTTCATCCACGCCCCTGCTTCTGAACAACGGTGGGATCCCAACATGAAGATCATTTGTGGTAGATTTGTCCAGCTCCTGTCCAAGGAATAGCTGATCATTTGTGGTGGGAAGGAAGCATAGATCAATGTAGCCACCATCTAGTAAACGTATGTCCAACTTATCCTCTCCTCCCGTGCATGCAAACGTGATCTTCTCACTCTCCTTCTGTAGAGCGTATTTGTGCAGAAGTCTTGCTTCTTCATCACAGAATGAAAAGGAAAGTATTGTGAATGTTTCTACCAACATTTCATGCAATATTTAAACCCGATGTATGATACATGTGCATATCTCTGAACATCTGTCCGGAATCGAACACATTGCTACAATCATTTATAAAAAGCCCATCAACGCCTCTACCTCTTTAGAAAATGGTATTGTGTAGTTCACTTCGTCACTGGCCGGTATCCAAGGACGAGTAAAACGCGTTTTTGTTGCGTGCTATCCAGTCAGCAGAAAGACTATACATGATGGCAATCATGCCGCCCAATGTGTACACATACGGGAAATGGAGATTAGCCTTTAGTGCAAAATAATGTCCAGTAAAGTCCAATTAAAGATAGTCCCAGAGTGTCCAATTTGCTTTAGGTTAGTTTCGTATATTGTCACGTATACTGAGGTACAGGGGAAGGCTGTTTTGGAGAAAATAAACTGGTGCGAACGAGTGATCGCTGGTCAGCGCGGACTCGGTGGGCCGTGGGTCATGGTTCCGTGCTAGTTCTCTAAACAAAGCTAGTGTGAACGGGCGACCGTTGGTCGACGCGCACTCGGTGGGCCGAAGGGCCTGTTTCCTCGCAGTACCTCCAAATTAAACTAGTATGAACGGTTGATAGATGGTCGGTGCGCACTCGGTGGGCCGAAGGTCCTGTTTCTAGTCTGCATCTCTAAAGTGTACAAAGCCTAAAGTAATTATAAGCCGACAATTGAGATAAGGATTATATCCTCATATCCGGGCTCCTACCTTGTAATACATTGGTCACTTCCGAATTATGATCCTTCAAATTGGATTCTGCTTGGACATTGGAACTCGCTGAAATATAATTTTGCACCATTAATATTTTGCTGCATTCCACTTAGTTTGTAACATGACAATTGATGATTCCTTGTAACCCCACCTTCCCCAACAACTTGTGTGAAAACGTTCATTAGCTTTTCTTCCCCCGTTGCCATCTCCACAAGTGTATTCCACATTATTCTGCAGGTCCAAGGGCCCGTGCTGAGAATAGATTCAAGAAACAGCCGAGAAGCCTCTTGTCTTTGGTTATTTCTAGCCAGAAGTACGATGTCCTGAAAAATAAATATTATCCTTATGGACACATCACGCCACTAAATTGCTTGTAAGATTATGAATAGCATACACAGGCTAACTGCTGAAAAATGATTTCATACTACGTTGTACACTTCAACCCTTTCGTTGCCAAAGTAAGATGTTATTTAGAATTCTCACGGAGATGACATTTCCCTATCCACTCTGCTGGAGAAAGAAGGGCTATACTTGGAACACGGAGTTCAGTTTTGGTCGCTCTTCTGTCGGCAGGAAAAAGCTGGGAAAAGCGCAGAGAAGATTTACTTGGACTTTCCAGGACTCGAGGGGCTGATCTACAGGGGGAGAGGTTGGTTTAGCTAAGACTTGGAGTATTTCGTTCAGTATCGGTCGCCCTACTGTATGAACGATGTCGTTAAGCTGGACAGAGTGCACAGAAGATTTACGTGGGGCCTGAGCTGCAGGGAGAGGTTGGGAAGACTAGGACTTTATTCCTTGGAGCGCAGGGGTATGAGGGGTGATCTCATCGATGTATGTTACATTATGAATGGCATGGAAATGGTGCTGCAGACGGAATATTTACCCAGGGCGGAAATGCCCTGGGAAAACTAGAGGAAATGTAAGGCGACCGGGGGGATGTTTAAAGGAGATGCGTGGGACAAGGTGGTGGGGGCCTGGAACGTGCTGCCGGGG
Source organism: Malacoraja senta (assembly GCA_038087875.1). Taxonomy (NCBI): domain Eukaryota; kingdom Metazoa; phylum Chordata; class Chondrichthyes; order Rajiformes; family Rajidae; genus Malacoraja; species Malacoraja senta. The sequence continues at coordinate 507,640 of JAXLNO010003845.1, forward strand.
GGGTGGGGTGATGGTGGAGGCAGATATAATACTGGGGTTTAAGAGGCATTTCGATAGGTACACAGAAGTACAGGGATATGGATCACGTGCAGGCAAATGAGATCAATTTAACTTGGCATCATGTTCGTCATGGACATTGTGAGCAGAAGCACCTACTCTTTTGCTGTACTGTAACATGTTTTAATAAGAATAAATCGAATATTTGGAATAGATCGGGTAGATGCACGGAGTCTCTTATCGTGAGTTGGTGTATCATGACTCACATGCCATAGGTTTAAGGTGAGGGGGGAAATATTTAATAGGAACCTGAGGGGTAACTGTTTCAAATAAATGGCGGCATGTGTATGGAACGAGCTGCTGGATGATGTAGTTGAGGCAGGTACTCTCACAATGTTAAATACATATTTGGAGAGGTACATGGATAGGACAGGTTTAGAAGGAGATAGGCCAAACACGGGCTAGCGGAACTGGTGTAGATTGGGCACGTTGGTTGTCATGGGCAAGTTGGGCCGAAGGCCCTGTTTCCGCGCTGTGTGACTCTTTGACTCTCGGAGTAAATATTAAACTACTTCTGACACGGTCGGTTGCACGGAATATAAACCGACCTCGAGATTATCCATCGTAATCCCATTCGCATTGAAGAGCTTTTCACTAATTTTCTCCACGGTATCTTCAATGGACCCCTCGAGATTGCCTCGGCAGCAGTCCGTGATTCTCACCAACTGTAGATCAGTCTTGCTGGCCAGTATTGGAATAATCTTATTGATCTCGATGCTGTAGTGATTCCCTGGTGTTTTAACAGATTTATATTATTGATGTGTGACTGCATTGTTTGAATTCTTTGTATCATAGAACCTCCGCCGTTCCAGACAAAACAATGCAAGTCTCGCCAAGCTATCTCTGTAGTTGTAACACTCTAATCCATGCAGCATTTTGATCAACCTCCTCTGCACCATCTGCAACCGCTCGCTGTAGCTAATACACTGTAATCCAGGCAGCATTAAGGTATAATTCTTGAACACCCTCTCCAAACTCTTCCTGGAGCTAATACTCTCTAACCCGGTCAGATTTCTGATAAACTTCCTCTCCACCCTTCCAACCTATCTCTGTAAGTAAAATTCTCCGATCCAGGCAGTGTTCTCGTAAACCTCTGCACTATCTCCAACCCTCCTTGTAGCCAATTCGTTTCAATCTAGGCAGCATTCTGGTTAGCCTCCAGACCCGCATCAACCTCTCCGTGTAGCTAGCAACATCTAATCCAGGCAGCGTTCTGGTAAACCGACTCTGCTCGTTCTCCAACCTCTCCCTGTAGCTGATACCCTCCAAGCCAGGCAGCGTCTGGTAAACATCCTTTGAATCCTCTCCAACCTCTCTCTCTGCAGCTGACACTCCCTTATCCACGCTACATTCTGGTAAACCTCTCAGCATCCTCTCCAAACTCTCTCTGTAACTAATACCTTCTAACCCAGGAAGCATTCGGGTAAACTGCCTTTGCACCCTCTCGAAAGTCTTCACACCCGCCCTGTAATGGGGCAACAGAACTGCACGCAATACTTCAAATGCGGTACGACCAAAGTCCTATAATGCTGCATCGTGACTTCCTGATCGTTTTACTCAATGCCGCGACCGATGAAGGCAAGCATACCGGACGCCTTCTTTACCGCTCTGTCTACTTGCGTTGCCACTTTTAGCGAGCTGTGGACTTGGAGCCCAAGATCTGCCTTTACACCGGCATCAGCCAATCTTCCCTGTCCCGCCTGCAACTGTTCCAAAACGCCGCAGCGAGACTCCTGACGGGCACCCGAAAAAGGGACCACATCACCCCCCCCCCCGATCCTGGCCTCTCTCCACTGGCTCCCTGTGCGGTTCCGAATAAATTTCAAGATCCTTCTTTATGTCTGCAAAGACCTCAATGGGCTTGCCCCCACCTGCATTAAAAGTCTACTCACCCACCACACCACCTCCATGTCCCTCAAATCGGCCGACTTGGGGTTGCTGAATATCCCGCGGTCTAGGCATAAGCTCAGGGGCGACCGCGCCTTTGCGGTTGCAGCTCCTAGACTGTGGAACAGCATCGCCCCGTCCCATCAGAACTGCCCCCTCCATCGACTCCTTTAAGTCGAGACTAAAAACTCATCTGTACTCCCAAGCCTTTCTTGACGTCCTCTGAGCGAGGGCTATATGTAGTTTATTTGTTATACTATTCTTATAACAAATGTAAAACAGTTTGGCCAACTGGAGTTACATCGAAAATAGATACATAGAAAATAGGTGCAGGAGTAGGCCATTCGGCCCTTCGAGCCTGCACCGCCATTCAATACGATCATGGCTGATCATCCAACTCAGTATCCCGTACCTGCCTTCTCTCCATACCCCCTGAACCCTTTAGCCACAAGGGCCACATCTAATTCCCTCTTAAATATAGCCAATGAACTGGCCTCAACTACCCTCTGTGGCAGAGAGTTCCAGAGATTCACCACTCTCTGTGTGAAAAAGTTTTTCCTCATCTCGGTCTTAAAGGATTTCCCCCTTATCCTTAAGCTGTGACCCCTTGTCCTGGACTTCCCCAACATCGGGAACAATCTTCCTGCATCTAGCCTGTCCAACCCCATAAGAATTTTGTACGTTTCTATAAGATCCCCCCTCAATCTCCTAAATTCTAGCGAGTATAAGCCAAGTCTATCCAGTCTTTCTTCATATGAAAGTCCTGACATCCCAGGAATCAGTCTGGTGAACCTTCTCTGCACTCCCTCTATGGCTATAATGTCCTTCCTCAGATTTGGAGACCAAAACTGTACGCAATACTCCAGGTGTGGTCTCACCAAGACCCTGTACAACTGCAGTAGAACCTCGCTGCTCCTATACTCAAATCCTCTTGCTATGAAGGCCAACATACCATTGGCTTTCTTCACTGCCTGCTGCACCTGCATGCCTACTTTCAATGACTGGTGTACCATGACACCCAGGTCTCGCTGCATCTCCCCATTTCCTAATCGGCCACCATTTAGATAATAGTCTGCCTTCCCGTTTTTGCTACCAAAGAGTTGTTTTTTAAATGTGCTATATAAATAAATGTGACGACTTGACTTGACTTGACAAGTGAAGGCTGTTTTGGAGAAAATTAACTAGTGCGAACGGGTGATCGCTGGTCGGCACGGACTCGGTGGGCCGAAGGGCCTGGTTCCGTGCTGTATCTCTAAACTAAACAGTGTAAATGGGTGATCGCTGGTCGAAGGGACCGTTTTTTCACTGTAACTCCAAACTAACTAGTGTGAATGGTTGACCGATGTTCGGCGCGGACTCTGTGGGCGAATTTCCAGCCTGTATCTCTAAAGTGTACAAAGCCTAAAGTAATCACAAACCGACCATGATAATGATTATACACTCATGTCCGGGCTCTTACCTTGTAACACATTGGACACTTCTGAATTATGATCCTTCGAATTTGATTCCGTTTTGACATTGGAACTCGCTGAAATATAATTTTGCACCATTAATATTTAGCTGCATTCCACTAAGTTTATAAAATTACAATTGATGATTCCTTGTAACCCCACCTTCCTCAACAACTTGTGTGAACAAAGCCATTAGCTTTTCTTCCTCCGTTCCCATCTCGACAAGTGCGTTCCACATTATTCTGCAGGTCCAATCGCCCGTACTGAATATAGATTCAAGAAACAGCCGAGAAGCCTCTTGTCTTTGGTTATTTCTAACCAGCAGTACGATGTCCTGAAAAATAAATTTAATCCTTATGAACATTTGGCCTGGATAGCGTAGATGTGGAGATGATGTTTCAAATACTGGGAGAGTTCAGGACCAGATAGCACAACCATATAATTAAAGTACGTTTCTTTAGAAAGTAGACGAGGAAGAATTTATGTAGCCTGAGGGTGGTGAGTCTGTGGGATTCATTGCCACAGACGGTGATGGAGGCCACGTCAATGGACATTTTTTCAAGCGAAGGTTTACAGGTTCTTGATTTGTGCGGGTATCAGGAGTTATGGGAGAAGGCAAGAGAATGCAGTTGAGAGGGAAAGATATGTCAGCCATGAATGTATGGCAGAGTAGACTTGATGAGACAAATGACCCAATTCTGCTCCTAGAACTAATGAACATTGCACGCCACTATATTTGAGTGTACTATTTTACGGAGTCTAAGCGTTGACAGAACACTTTCATTTTGCTTTCTGCGATACAAACCTTGTTCTCAATGGGAGATTGTGTGATGACTTGTGATGCTTTCTATATGAACTCACAGAGCGTGGAAAAAGCCCTTTCTGCCTAACCTGCGCACGCCGACCAACGTGCCCCATCTACACCAGTCCCACCGGCCCGCGTCTGGCCCATATCCCTCTGAAATTATCCTATCCGTGTACCTGTCCAAATGTCTCTTAAATGTTGTGGTGATGCCTGCATCAGTAACCTCCTCTAGCAGCGCATTCCACCATTTATGTAAAATATTAACCCCCTATACTTAGCAATGTTACAAAATTTTGAGATTTAAAAAATAAAGTCTGCAATTTATCCCATCAGATAAAGCATAAAAAGAAGTTTAATTTGACACTTAATTCACTTTCATATCTTCAGTATTAAAAAGGTTATGGCCATTATCATACTCAGAAATTAGCATCTAGTTCCCTATTGCTTTTCCATTGACTTAACACAAAAGCTGTGATCGAGGACAGTTAAAAGCCCATAACTTTCTTAAAAATTATGGTAACTGAAAGAAATTTTCAGGTATTATAGATTGAAGCATTCTGAAACAAATATGAAACAATCTTACTTCGAAGACATGAAAGTAAAGCATATAATTAGTTAGTTACCTAATTGTAGCTAATTACAAAATTCAATTACTAGATCTAAACATCTATCAATTTCTTAAGAATAGATTAACATTTTTAAATAGCCTAAGTGTCCAAATAACATTCACACAATAATTCACAATATAACATAATTTTTTAATCTAATTTTCATGAATTTACAGGCCAAATGGAAGGAATTGAATGTTTAATACCTGTAAATTAATGGGGATTTAATTCATCTTGCGAGTGAGAATTTCTGGAACGCGATCTTTTGGAACGTTGATTTGCGGTGAATTTAACCCCGTATTGGCATGAAAAAAACTGCCGTTAATTCGGGGAATAAAATCACCGTGTCGCATGACAAAATGTGAATTAAAGGCTTCTTAAGAAGCACTTTTATACATTTAAAGAAAGCACTTTCGTTTACCTATCCATTGTGTGAAATCCGTCCCCGTTATCGGCGTTGACGCTTCAGGAGCTGATTTTAAAATGACTGTAGCGCTGACATTGACGATTTAATAAAATAAAAAAAATCACAAAACGCGGGTAGGAACGATTTTGTCAGCGAAGTTTTGTACTCCAACAAAATATTTCCAGGACAAGGGAGAAGAAACCGCGTTTTAACCCCGCCCCCGCCTTAAAGGCGCCAAAATCGCGCACACGGCCAGTGGCAGAATTACAGCGCGACTGAAGGTAAGTTTTGTAACATACCTACTATACTACCTACTAAATCTTTCCCCCCTCATCTCAAGTCTATGTTCTTTGATTCTCGATTCCCCCACTTTGGGCAAGAGACTGTGCATTCATGCTATCTATTTCCCCTTTTGATCTTATAACCGTAATAATACCACACCAAGGCAGCACATTCCCTGCACTCTTCCTGCTCGACAAATTATTTCGTATAACATGGTGAAGAAAACTGAAGGCAATGCTCTAAATGTGGACTCACCAACGTTTTATAGAACTAAAACATGACAGGCCACATTTTATACTCAACCAGACCAAGTGGGACCCGTTGGGTCCCGTCCCCTGAACGCGCGGTTGCGAGTGGGGGAGCCTGCGTCGTCACACACACACGAAGCCCCCCGCCCACACACACTAACCCCCCCCCCCCACACACACACACACACACTAACCACCGCCTTGATATTATATTAATATTATTCATTGGCTCCTTTTACCCCATCCACACCCTGTCCACTGACGCATAGTCCCCAACTCGCTGGAGAGGGGGGGGGTAGGGGTGGAGGGGGGAGGCGGATAGGGGGTGGGAGGAAGGGTGAAGAGGGGGCAGAGGGGAAGGGAGGGGGTGATGGGGGAGAGGGAGGTGGGGAGAGAGAGGAGGGAGAGGAAGGGCGGTAGAGTGAGGGGGAGAGAGGGGGGAGAGGAGGGAGGGGGGAGAGGGGTGGGATAGCGAGATGGCGGAGAGTGGAGCGGGGAGAGAGATGGGGGAGAGGGGCGGGGGAGAGAGGACGGGCAGAGAGGGGGAGAGGAGGGGGAGAGAGGATGGGGAACAGAGGAGGGGTCAGAGAGGAGGGGGGGATGAGGGGGGAGAGGTGGGAAGAGAGAGTGGGAGAGCGGGGAAGACAGGGGGAAGTGGCGGGGGAGAAGAGGAGAGGGGACACGAGGAGGGGTGAGAGAGGAGGGGAGAGGGGATGGGGAGAGGACGGGGGAGAGAGCGGGTGAGAGGAGGGGGTGAGAGAATGGGGGACAGAGGAGGGGGAGAGAGGAGGGGGAGAGGAGGGGGGAGAGATGGGGGAAGAGATGGGGGGAGAGGGGGCGAGAGAGGGGGGGAGAGAGGGGGAGAGGGGCGGGTGAGAGAGGGGGAGGGGATAGAGGAAGAGGGTAGAGAGAGGGGGAGGGGAGCGGGGCAGGCAGCTCGTGGCCGGGCAGCTCGCGGAGGGTACGTCACTCGCAGCGCGCATTTCGAAGACGGCAGGACGTAGGGCCATTGTGACGTCATCAGCTAAAGACGCTCGGTTTATTTTCCAAGTTATTTCAGATTCTTGAACATTTTGATTTATAACTCGAGAAATAATGCATGAAATTTTCGGATAACGTGTTTTTGACTTCGCGGCATGAATCTCTATCGGAATATGTAAACATTTCACCGTTAGCCCGTCGTTTTCTCGAGAAGATGTGATCACACACAAACAAATAAATAAATACACAAACATACATCCAAGATCAGAGTTTTATAGTTATAAGAATGTCTCTGTTGACAAGTAGTCCCTATTTCCAATAGTCATTGATGGTGAATATCTGCTGGATTCTAAAATAAGCATTATTCAAAAATTAGTTAATGAACAACTGAATTAATGTAAGACCATAAGACAGAGGACAGGGCGATGTAGCAGTCATAGTACATAGTGCCCTGAAACCGCCGTCACAGGTAGACGTGTGGTGTTGTAGAGCAGAGGAATCTAGGAGTGCAGGTACATAGTTCCCTGAGAGTGGCGTCTCAGGTAGATAGAGAATGGTGTAGAGCAGAGGGATCAAGGAGTGCAGGTACATAGTTCTATGCGAAATTGGTGTTACAGATCGGTAGGTTGTTGAAGACGGCTTTTGGCAAATTGATGACATCAGTCCGAGTATTGAGTGTAGAAGTTGGGAAGCCATGTTACAGTTGCAAAATACATTGGCGAGGCCACATTTAGAGTATTGTATTCCGTTTTGGTCATCCTGTTATCGGAAAGATGCTAAGATGGAAAGGGTGCAGAAAAGATTTACGAAGATGTTGCCAGGATTCTAGGGGCTTGAGGCACATGGAGAGGTTGGGCAGACTAGGACTTTATTCCTGGAAAAACAGGAGGATGTGGGTGATAGTTTTTCTATCGTTCGAGCTCAACCCAATTCTCCTGCCTCCTCCCCATAACCTTTAACTCGTTTACTAATCAAGAAACAGTCAATCTAGTAAGTAAGTAAGTAAGTAAGTAAGTAAGTAAGTAAGTAAGTAAGTAAGTAAGTAAGTAAGTAAGTAAGTAAGTAAGTAAGTAAGTAAGTAAGTAAGTATGTATCCTTAGGAAGTAAGGAAGGAAGGAAGTAAGGAAGGAAGGAAGGAAGGAAGGAAGGAAGGAAGTAAGGAAGGAAGGAAGGAAGGAAGGAAGGAAGGAAGGAATGAAGGACGGAAGGGAGGAAGGAAGGAAGGAAGGAAGGAAGGAAGGAAGGAAGGAAGGAAGGAAGGAAGGAAGGAAGGAAGGAAGGAAGGAAGGAAAGAAGGAAGGAAGGAAGGAAGGAAGGAAGGAAGGAAGGAAGGAAGGAAGGAAGGAAGGAAGGAAGGAAGGAAGGAAGGAAGGAAGGAAGGAAGGAAGGAAGGAAGGAAGGAAGGAAGGGAGGGAGGAAGGAAGGAAGGAAGGAAGGAAGGAAGGAAGGAATTAAGTAAGTAAGTAGGTAAGTAAGTAAGTAAGTAAGTAAGTAAGTAAGTAAGTAAGTAAGTAAGTAAGTAAGTAAGTTTGTTTGTTTGTTTGTTTATTGGCCAAGTATTCACATACAAGGAATTTGGCTTGGTGCTCGGCCCACAAGTAACAACATGACATACAGTGACTGTTGCGAAATAACTCAGAAAACGCTAAATAATTAATAATAATAAAGCATTCATGATAAAACACAATTGATCAATCATGTGAACCAACAAAATACCAGATCAAAGGGAAGCTGCAGATCTTTGGTTGTTGAGTAGAGCTATTACTCGTGGATAAAAACTGTTTTATGTTTGGCTGTGGCAGCTTGACTGTCCGGAGTCGCCTTCCAGAGGGAGGCGACATTAAATCACCAATGGATAGGTCACGTTGCTGGACGGGACCTTTCTTCAGATATTATAGATGTGGGAGGGTGGGGAAAGTTGGAAGAGATGAGGGCAGGGCAAAGCCTGGCAGGTAATCGGTAGATACAGGTGATGGAGGGTTATGATAAACAGATGGATGGGCAAAGGTGAGAGATGAAAAGACAGAATGTGTGAGACAAAAGTGTTTGACTCCAGGTGGGACACAAGGGAGAGAGGGATGGGGTAGGAGAAAGGGGGGTTGGGAGAAGGGGAAGGGGAGAGGGAGTTTTGAAAATAACATTGACACAATTGGCTGCGTATACTGTCGTCATACCTTATTATTTTGTTCCGTTATACCGTTCACGTTTAAAAGCGATTCACTAATTATCTCCACGATGTCCTTAATGGACTACTGTAGTAGCTCCCGGGAGCAGTGTGTCATTCTTTTTTTTTTTTTTTTTTTTTAATTTTTATTTATTAGAAGTACATTACATTACAACCACATACATTAATACTCGTCATTTATATCATCTTACAATTAATGTACTCCCTTTATTTATTTTTTTACACTAGAGAAAGAAAAGATTGAAAGAGAGAAGAAAGTGAAGGAAAAAGTGCAAGTGTAGAAAAGTGTAGAAAATGTAACAACAAAAAAGGACGAAGACCCTATAAGAGCGAAATTAAAAACAAAAAGAAAAAGAGTTAAGAAATAGGCCCTAAGAAAAGAAAAGAGAAAGAGAAAAAAAGAGAAACAAATGTTTTTTTTTGAGCATCACGTAAATAGGACATACCAACTCTTCAACTATCATCCCCCCTTACCCGACCTCAATTTTTTATTTTTTTTTAAGTACTTTTGCACCCTATGTTTGTAATAATTCTATAAATGCAGACCACGTCAGGTGGAAGTGATCTGGTTTACCTGCTAGGAGGAGTCTTATCTCTTCAAGGTGTAATGTTTCAAACATATTTGAAATCCACATATTTATAGTTGGTATTGGAGCCTTCTTCCAAAATTTTAGAATTAGCTTTTTTCCAGTTCTTAACCCATAATCCATTCATTTCTTTTGAAACACATTTAATTCTGGATCATCTTCCGTTATTCCGAAGATAATCCATTCTGCTTTGGGTATCAGTCTTGTTTTAAATAACTTTGTAAAGATTTCAAAAATTTCATTCCAAAATTTTTGAATTTTTGTACAGAAGACAAATGAGTGCGCTATAGTTGCTTCTTGGGATTGACATTTATCACAAATAGATGATACGTTTGGGAAAATTTTATGAATTTTAGTTTTCGAATAATATAATCTATGTAAAATTTTAAATTGTATTAAAGTGTGTCTTACATTAATCGAGCATTTATGCACTTTTAATAAGTATTCATTCCAACTTTCCTTTGAAATTTTAATAGCTAACTCTTGTTCCCAGTCTCTTCTGATACCCTCCGTAGATGGTATTTGTGCATTTAAGATAATATTGTACAAATATGATATTAAGTTTGCTGATTCCGCTTTTATCTGCATTGCCTCGTCCAGTACATCTGCTGGGTTATTATGATGATCTTTTATATATTTTTTCAAATAGTCGCATATTTGAAAGTATTTAAAATATTGATTATTTCCGAGTTTATATTTTATTTGTAATTGTTGAAATGAAAGTAATTTTCCAGTTTCATACAAGTCACCAAGCGTTTTAATTCCTAGTCTATCCCATTGTGTATAAGCTTTATCTATAATAGAAGGACTAAACGAAGGGTTATTGACTATAGGTAATAAAAGTGATAAGTTTCTTAATTTTAAATTTTGTTTTATTTGTTTCCAAATACGGATTGTACTATGAATAATTGGGTTCTTATTATAGTTTATGTTATTCAATTTCATTGGAGAGAGGAGGATCGCTCCAATGTTTCTAGAGGAGCAATCCTCTTTCTCCATTACAATCCAGTCTACTTGCTGGGCGGAGTTATCCATCAGTTGAATCATGTTTTTAATATTTACTGACCAATAATAATACATAAAATTAGGTAGTGCTTGACCCCCCAATACTTTAGATTTATTCAGATGGGTTTTTTGTATTCTATGTGATTTATAGTCCCATATAAAATTAGTGATATCTGAGTCGAGTTTTTTAAAAAAACTTCTTAGGTAAGTATATAGGAATAGATTGAAATAGGTATAAAATTTGTGGTAAAAAGATCATTTTTATTGCGTTTATTCGGCCTATTAAAGACATCGGGAGCGTTTTCCAGAATTTAATTAGTGTATTTAATTTATTAAGTAGGGGGTCAAAATTTGCCCTGAACATACCTTGATATGCTCTGGTAATTTCGATTCCCAAATATTTAAATTTTTCTGTAGCTATTTTAAAAGGGAATTTCAAAAGATGTGTTGAATCTTTCGGTTTTATTGACATAATTTCACTTTTATTCCAATTTATTCTATATCCAGAAAAAGATCCGAAGTCTTCAATTAAATTTAATATATTTGGTATAGTGATTTGAGGTTTTGTAATATACAATAATATATCATCCGCGTATAAAGATATTTTATTATATGAGTCTTTAGTATTATATCCATGAATATCAGGGTGTATTCTAATTTTTTCTGCTAGCGGTTCAATAATGAGAGCAAACAGCTGTGGTGATAATGAGCATCCTTGTCTATTTCCCCTTGATAGTTGAAATTTCGAGGATAATATGTTATTAGTAAGTATTCTAGCTGTAGGTTTGTTATATAGTAACTTAATCCATAAAATAAAATTCTCTCCCAGTTGAAATTTTTGTAATACTTTATCCATATAATTCCATTCTACTTGATCAAATGCTTTTTCAGCATCCAGCGAAATAATTGATAATTCTTGATCTTCAGATTTGTGTGAGTGCATTATGTTGAGTAGACGTCTCATATTATTAGAGGAGTATCTCTTAGGGATAAACCCTGTCTGATCTGGGTTTATTAATTTACTAATGTATTTACTTAATCTTCTGGCTAATGTTTTCGCTAATATTTTTTGATCTGTGTTTAACAATGCTATAGCTCTATATGAGCCAGGTTCTTCTAAATCCTTATTTTTCTTAGGTATTAATGTAATCGTTGATTCCGCTAATGTATCAGGTAGTATTCGTTTTTTAAAAGCGTATTGGTACATTTTTTGTAATCTTGGTATTATTTTATCATAAAAGCTTTTATAAAATTCATTAGTAAATCCATCAGGGCCTGGTGTTTTTCCATTTTTTAGTGAGTTTATTGTATCTTCTAATTCCTTAATTGAGATTTGTGCACCCAGTTCCTCTTGTTCCTTCAGCTCTAACTTTGGAAGATTACAGGTATCCAAGAACTTTGTGATATTATTGGAATCAATTATCGTTTTAGATGTATACAAATTCTCGTAAAATTGCGCAAATCTTTTATTAATATCCTTCGGTGTTGTTAATAATTCCCCTTTATCTGATTTGATCTTTGGTATAGTATGTTCCTTTTCTCGTTTTTTTAGCTGGCGAGCCAAAAGTTTATGCGGTTTATCCCCAAATTCAAAGTGCTCTTGTTTTGTAATTTGAAAAAGTCTTATAAGTTTGGCAGATAATAATTTAATTAATTTAAATTTTAAAATTATTATTTTATTATGTTTATCTATTGATGGATCTTTAGCATTATCTATATCCATTTGTCTAATAAGTTCTTCTAACTGTCTTTGTTCATTCTTATTCTTTTTTATTTTGAAAAGCTTGATATGAAATTATAATACCCCTAATGTATGCTTTAAAAGATTCCCAAAGTAAAGTAGGCGATATATCTGAAGTATCATTTGTTTGAAAAAAGACCTCCATTTGTTCTTTTAAATATATACTCGCTTGTGGATCTTTTAAAATTTGAGAGTTAAATCTCCAGAATGAATTATTCTTAGACAATCCTTCCAGTTTTAAAAAGAAAGTTAGTGGAGAATGGTCTGAAATTGAATTTGTATGGTATATTGCATTAGATGTTTGGGGGATTAATTTTGTATCCAGCAGAAAGTAGTCTATACGTGAGTATGTCTTATGTACCATTGAGTAAAACGAATATTCCCTGCCAGTTGGATTCACAATTCTCCAAACATCTGCTATATTAGTGTTATTTATGTAGGTATTGAGGAGTTCCCCAGTTTTCGATTTCATATTCCCTCTCTGTTTTTGACTTGATTTATCTAAGTACGGATCTAAAACACAGTTAAAGTCTCCGCCTATTATAACATTTTGATAGTTTGACTCTGCAATTATATTGAAGATTTTATTGAAAAAGTGGGGGTTATCAAAGTTTGGGGCATATATATTTACCAAAGTAAGTGGAGTGTCATGGATTTTTCCATTAACTATTAGGTATCTCCCTTCTATATCTGTTATAATATTCTTTGCTTTAAATGGTATACCTTTTAATTGACGTGCCTCTAGATTTTGAAGTGAATGAAGAGTGGTATGTTTGACCTATCCATTTCGCCCTCAGCCTAACTTGGTCCTGAGGTTTTAGGTGTGTTTCTTGTAGGAAGGTAATGTCAGAATTATACATTTTTAGCTGAGCTAATATCTTACCCCTTTTGATAGGTTCGTTAATACCTCTTATATTCCAACTACAAAATGAGATTCCTCCTAGGTTCTTTTGTGTGGTGTCATGCATTTTGAATAATTATAGTACCTTTGAATCTTGTGGTGCGTCCATATCCCAGGTCTTTAGGTATTGGGGGAGTTTTTGAATTATTAACTTTTGTTGGTATGTCCATATTATTCTTATCACTAAACACAAAACACAAACAAGTGATTTTATGTGATAAAAAAAAAACTAAAAAAGTGAGGCTACAGTGTCTATAGTCGGCACTGTAGCGAGTGACCCACCTGTAGGTGGGAAAAAAACTTATTTTGACTTCCATTGCGTTGTTGCTCAACTCGCTCCGCTCTCTTAGTTAATCATAACATATTAAAATATTAAAACGAGGCCTCACATTCAGATATATAATACAATTTTACCCTGATATTTCCTTATAACATATATATATATCAGAGTTTAATTATTAAACCAATATTTTTGATTTCAATAAGAATCAGCTGTTGGTTGAAGGGGTTAACGAGACGTGCTCCTGGACATAAGCCAGGAGCTCGTTTTTCATCCCCTCCTCCCGCTTATAGACAAGGTTACAATTTATTAAAAATTCATATTAGTATGTTAGTTCATTATTTTTTTGTTTTTTTTGTTAGTATTCTAATCTAACCTGCATAACTTTTAAAGTTGTTAATAGGATAAGTTCTTACAATTGGTTATAACATTTTAATCAATAAGCAATTATTTTCTAATTCATATCCAGCTATAAAGTTGTTTACACGTTTTGAACAGAAAATGTCCTTGCTTCAACATTCCAGAGATAACAATGTAACTATCCCCAGACAAAACATAGCTGAGAATTATTCGGATCTGCCAAAGCTCCCTTTTATTTCTGTTTTTCAACAATTGTTTGGGCATATTTGAAAGCGTCTTCAGGCTTAACAAATGACTTTTCAAGACCATTAAAAGAAATACGCATTTTCGCGGGATAAAAAACCCCAAATCTGACCCCTTCTCTCCCTCTTAAAAGATCTTTAACCTTATCAAATTTATTTCTTTTTTGCACAATTTCATGTGGGTAGTCCCTGAATATCTTAATAGTGTCCTTGTCCAGCCGTAATTGTACACCATATTTGATTTTACTCATAACGTATTCCAGTTCTGCAGTATCTCGAAATTTCACTATAATATGTCGTGGATAAGCTTTTCCCGCATCAGATCTTTTTCCAAATCTTGGGACACGATGAGCCACTTCGATTTTCGGTTCCTTGGAAAGATTCAACAGTTGCTTCAACAAGCCCATGGCAAATTCACGTACCTGTTCCCCTTCTGCCCCCTCTGAAACACCAAGAATTCTCAAATTCTGACGTCTAGAGCGAGCTTCCAGGTCCGGGCATTTGAATGAGACTTTCTCTAATTGAGTCCCCATTTGTAGTGATGCTTGTTCGTTTTCTCGCCTCATTTGCTCATGTTCTTGCCTCAATTTCGCCATGTCTTCAACCAGTCGAGCCGTATTTTTCTCCAATTCCGTAATTGTGTGCATACTTGCAGCTACTGTTTCAAGTACAGCCGTGAACTTATCCGTAGTAATTACATCCATCTTATCCATTTTCTCTGATAGTCCATCTTTCACCTCATCAATTCGTTTATTCATAATGTCCAGTAAATCCGTCATATTCTTCTGGTTACCAGCGTTTAAATCCTTCATCATCTTCTCCATTCCTTCCATCATTTTTGCCGAATTTTCCTTCATTTCCTTCTTATCTTCCACCCTATTATCCGAGATCTCATCTTTCAAATTTTTCATTGATTTCTTCAAGTCATCAAAGTCTTTCTTAGATCTTGTATCCATTTCTGCAGCCACTTCAGAGACTTCAGAGGTAACTTCTGCTTCGAACTTTTTCGACAGCTTATTCACAGCTCTCTGAGGGCTCACAGCTGGAGTCAATTTACTCATTTAAAGGGCTTCAAACCACCGTTTAAAACATCGCGTTTAACGATGACGTCATCAGCGCGGTAACCAGAAGCTCCGGTAAGGTTTTTAAAAACAATCCCGATTTTCGGACCCGTTTTACACGATAAATCGTGAAGTTTTTCGGGAGAGGAGCTGGGTGCACGTCTGTTAGTCTAACATGACGCCACACTATCTCCCTTCTATACTCAGAATCGTCCCCATCTGTGATTCGTCCAACAACAGTGGTGTCGTCGGCAAACTTGATGATGGAGTTCGCACTATGTCCGGCTACGCAGTCATGGGTATAGAGTGAGTAAAGCAGGGGGCTGAGGACGCAGCCTTGAGGTGCTCCCATACTAGTTGTTACTGAGGATGAAATGTTTCCGCCAATTCGAACAGACTGCGGTCTGTGGATGAGAAAGTCGAGGATCCATTTGCAGAGGGATGCGCAGAGGCCCAGTTCCGTCAGCTTGATAACCAGCTTGGAAGGGATGATGGTATTAAACGCCGAGCTGTAGTCTATAAACAACAGCCTGACGTAAGTTTTGTTATTGTCCAAGTGGTCCAATGCGGAGTGGAGAGCCAGTGAAATTGCATCCTCCGTTGACCTGTTGTGGCGGTATGCGAACTGTAGTGGGTGGAGTTTTTCACTCTCCCTTTCTCTCTCTCCCTTTTAGTTTGATGATTGTTGAAGTTAGTTTAGTTTAGAGACACGGCACGGCAATAGGCCATTCGGCCCACCGAGTCCACGCCGATCTGCGATTCCCATAGACTAGCACTAGGGGATAAGCTTACAATTTTTACCGAAGCTAAATAACCTACAAACTTATACGTCTTTGGAATGTGTGAGGGAACCGGAGAACCGGGAGAAAACCAACGCGGTCAATGGGAGAACGTACAAGTGCAGTTTGTATTAATGTACGGGTGCTGTCTGTGCAGAGTTTGTACGTTCTCCCTGTGACCACGTGGGTTTTCTCCGGAAACCTCGGTTTCCTCCCACACTCCAAAGATGTGCAGGTTTGGAGGCTCAATGGTTTGGTTAAATTGTAAATTGTAAATTGTACATTTACCCTACTGTGTATAGGATAGGGCTAGTGTGCGGCCGGTCGCTGGTCGACGCGGACTTACGCCCTTCGGCCCATCGAGTCCATGCCGATCATCGACATTGGTGCTGCACTGCAGACTAGGGACAATTTACAATTTTACCGGTCAAATTCACCTACAAACATGCACATCTTTGGAGTATGGGAGGAAACCGGAGATTACGGAGAAAGCACACGCGATCACAAGGAGAGGGTACACACTCCGTACAGACCGCACCGAAGTCGGGATGGAACCCAGGTGTGAGGCAGCAACTATGTTGCTGTGTCACCATGCCGCCTATTTGTACATATTTACAATCAGGTCAAACTCAAGTACAATCGTGCAGAGAGGGTTTCCATGGGAACATTATTCGCTTTAAATATTTGGCATTGGTATTGTGAATCTCAAAGGGTGGTGGGTGTAGGCGGAAGTTGAGGCTGGTACCATCACAACATTTAAATAGACACTTGGAAGACATTTTTCCAGGGATTTGGGCAAAACGCAGGCATGGGGTACGAATACAGATGGGGCATGTTGGTCGACATGGACTTTAAGTAAGTAAGTAAGTTTATTGGCCAAGTATTCACATACAAGGAATTTGCCTTGGTGCTCCGCCCACAAGTAACAACATGACATACAGTGACAGTTACGAATGACTCAGAAAACACTAAACATTAATAATAATACAACATTAATGATAAAACACCATTGATCAAGCATGTGAACCAACAAAATACCAGATCAAAGGGAGGCTACAGATTTTTGGGCTGTTGAGTAGAGCAACTACTCGTGGATCAAAATTGATTTTATATCTGGCTGTGGCAGCTTTGACAGTCCGGAGTCGCCTTCCGGAGGGAAGTGATTCAAAGAGTTAGTGGCCAGGGTGAGAGGGGTCAGAGATGATCTTGCCCGCTCGCTTCCTGGCCCTTGCAATGTACAGTTCATCATGGAGGGAAGGTTGCAGCCAATAATCATTTCAGCTGATCGGACGATTCCCTGCTGCCTCCATGTGTCGTGCTTGGTGGCTGAGCCAAACCAGACCATGATGGAGAAGGTGAGAAAAGACTCTACGATGGCCGTGTAGAATTGGACCATCATTGCCTGTGGCAGATTGTGCTTCCTCAGCTGCCGCAGGAAGTACATCCTCTGTTGTGCCTTTTTGACCGTGGAGTCGATGGTAGCCCCCCACTTAAGGTCCTTGGAGATGATGGTTCCCCAGGAACTTAAAAGACTCCACAGATGTGATAGTATCAATTATCTAATGAAAGTATTGGATAACTATTCTATATAAAGTTATTGACAATGTTGGAACGTCACGTTACAGTTGTACAAGATGTTGGTGAGGCGGCACTTAGATTATTGTGCTCAGACGTCCGGTGGCGCCATGGAGCTGTGAGAGGTGCAGCATTTAGCTCCGCTCCCTACGAATGCGTTAAATCGCTGAAAAATACGTTTTGAAGACTGGACCGATTTAAAAAATACTTACCGGAGCTGTGTTGACGTCGCGTAAGTGACGTCATCAGAAACCGCCGCGAAATAACGGAGAATAACGGCAGTTTTAAATGAGAAAATGGAATCCTCCCCAGAGACTTACAAGACCTGCTACAAGACACTACCTGAAAGAGCTGGGCAAAACTCTGCAAACAGCAGCAGCAGAAAGTTCCGAAGGAGAATTTGAAGCTCAAAGATTTCCCACTGAAATTGCTTCAAAGGAGAAACAGATGGAGCAATTGGAGCAATCGGTAAGAACCTCAATAATGAATGACTTTACTAAAATGCTAAAAGACGGGAATTCTGCACTGGAGAAAAGTCTGTCGAAAAAAATTAGGCATGGTAATGAGGAAGTCATTGAGGAAATCGCTACTCTAAGGAAACATGTTGAAGAAATTGAGGTTGATTTAAGTACAGAAATCAAACGGGTTGAAAAAGATTGCAACGAGAAGTTTGACTCTGTTCTCAAGACTACTTAAGCATATAACACGGTTATGGAAGAAATGGAAGCTGCGATGAATGAGATGTCTAAAGAGATGAAGAGATTGAGGAAGGAGCAAGAATGTGTTTCGGGGCAACTGGCTAAAATGACTGACAAATGCCTGGATTTGGAAGCATGATCAAGAAGGCAGAATTTAAGAATAGTTGGAGTGAGAGAGGGAAGGGAAGCTGGAAAGAACCCTCGGGAGTTCAATGCCAACTTACTTAAACAAGTATTTAATCTGTCTGACAATCCGAAAATAGATGTGGCTCATCGGGTTCGACGAGTTCAAACAAAGCAAGGAGCCCCTCCAAGACAGATCATAGTGAAATTTCATGACACTTCTGCTCTGGAAGATATCATGAAACAAGTTCCATTCGGAGCGAATTTGATGTTTGAAGAGGACAATCTGAGATTCTTCAGAGACTACCCAGCAGAAATAGCCCAAAAAAAGGGACATGTTCTCAAAGACAAGACACATTCTGAAAGGAATCTAAAATGTAAGATACGGCATAATGTACCCTGCCAAAATGAGCATTACTTATAAGAAGGTGGAACGTGCCTTCATTGACCCAGAAGAGGCATTTAAATATGCACAAGAAATTGTTAAGGAGACCGACAAATAAGTAAACAGCACGTTTATCAGGAGTTGGCCCTTTATACTATCGGCAGAGGGGAAGCGGTGAAGATATGACTTTTTAATAAAAGAAAATGCTCTCGTTAAGATGGCGAATTTTACACGAGGCGATGGCTAGACATTTTTATCTCCCTGGAATGCTAACCCAAGGTCGAACTCTATGTTTCACTTGAATGAAGGACTTAAAAATAAAGTGGAGCCGAGGGACATGGAAAATTAATACAAATGGACTTGAAAACAAAAATTTATGATCACAATTTAAAAAAAAAAATCTTATACTAACATATAAGCAATTAAGTAATTGAAATTAAATTAGCAATAGCAATCTAATATGAATCAGTACAATGTAATAATGACTAACTCCTCCGAGGGGGGGGGGGTTATTTCGTAGTGTTAATTAATCTCTAGATTTAGGATAATGAGCTAGATGTATCGATATATATTACTATCATACTAACAAACTAAAAGACATATAACAGATTCAGCCCCAGTTGTGCGTAAGTGGAGGGGAGGAGACTCAGACACTTGGCAGATAGCCAAGAGCCTGACTCTGGTTAACCCCTTCCAACCTGCTGTTGTCTAATATAGGAGACTGGGACGTAACTGGGAAATAAAAGGTAATAATTGTTAGTATATATCAGTATACTTAATGCTAGATTAATTGAAGATGCATTTAGATAGTTCGAAGTTTTTTTTGTTTTTTTGAATATATATATCACGCGGTTTTGAACTGGCCTGTATTCCTTCTTACAACATTTGGTCAAGGGAGCGAAGCTTAATGTAAATTAACTACGGAAGTTCTTAAGAACTTAGCTACCACCAATAGGTGGTTATTTTGTTATGGTATCCTTATTTTTAGATAATATAATATCATCTTTTTTATTTTTATATCACTTCAGACTTTTCAGTTTTTGTTTTCAAGTTTAAAGGGGATATACCAACATAACCTAGCAACCGCGAGTTCCCACCCAACACCTAGAGGCCTGAGGTATTGTGTTGCACCATATGACGTAAAGGTATTAAAGTAATTCATAATGCAAGACGATAAACAAAAGAAAACAGGAGGAATCACGTTTTGTAGCTGGAATATAAGGGGTGCTAATGAGCCAATCAAAAGGGGTAAGATTTTCGCACAATTAAAATCACTTAATACAGATATAATTTTCCTACAGGAAACACACCTGAAACTCCAAGCTCAGATCAGACTGAAGGCAAATTGGATTGCCCAAACATATTACTCTTCATATATCTCTAAATCTAGAGGTACGGCAATTATCATTCGTAAAGGTATACCATTTAAATCAAAGAATACCATAGTAGATATAGAGGGGAGGTATCTTATTGTTACGGGAGAAATCAACTCTACACCACTTACTGTGGTAAATATATATGCGCCTAATTTTGATAATCCTCAATTTTTTAACACCATACTGAATATAATTTCAGAGCTTAATTATCAAAATGTAATAATGGAGGGAGATTTCAATTGCGTTTTAGATCCATACCTGGATAAATCTACACAA
The DNA here is from genome assembly GCA_038087875.1 of Malacoraja senta. Taxonomy (NCBI): domain Eukaryota; kingdom Metazoa; phylum Chordata; class Chondrichthyes; order Rajiformes; family Rajidae; genus Malacoraja; species Malacoraja senta. The sequence continues at coordinate 527,939 of JAXLNO010003845.1, forward strand.
CAAAAGAGGCTTAACATAAAATCAAAAGCCTGTGAACTCCTAAATATATTTATAAAAAACACAAATATAACAGACGTATGGAGGATCGCTAATCCAGTTGGAAGGGAATACTCTTTTTACTCAATGGTAAATAAAACTTACTCACGTATCGATTATTTTTTAGTGGACACGAAATTAATTCCTTATACAACGAATCCTAAATATCATAATAGTATCATTTCTAATCACTCTCCGTTAATCTTTTTCTTAAAATAGAAGGAATGCCCAATAAAAAATCGTTTTGGAGGTTTAATCCCCAAATTTTAAACGATCCACAAGGTGGCATATATCTAAAACAACAGATGGAATTTTATTTTAGACTAACGACACGCCAGGCATCTCACCCTCTTTATTATGGGAATCTTTTAAGGCATTTATTAGAGGATCTATAATTTCATATCAAGTATTTCAAAATAAAAAAATAAGAAAGAACAATTGCAGTTAGAAGAACAAATGAGACAATTAGACCTAGATAATGCTAAAGAACCAACCATAGACAGACACAATAAAATAACAATATTGAAATTTAAATTAAACAGAATCTTATCTGCAAGAGTTATAAGACTATTTCAAATTACAAAACAGGAAAACTTTGAATTCGGCGATAAACCACATAAACTTTTGGCACGTCAACTGAAAAAACGGTAAAAGGATCATATGATCTCAAAAATTAAATCAGACAAAGGCGAATTGTTAACATTACCTAAAGACATTAATAAAAGATTTGCTCAATTTTATCAAAATGTATACACATCAAAAACATCAGCAGATAACACTAAAGTTATAAAATTTCTTGGATAATTGTAACCTCCCAAAACTTAATCTGCTGGAACAAGAGGAATTAGGAGGCCAGGTCTCAATTAAAGAAATAGAAGCGACAATAAACTCACTGAAGAATGGTAAAAACGCCAGGACCAGATGGATTTAGCAATGAATTTTATAAAAGAATCTATGAGACAATCTCACCACGTTTACAAAAATTGTACACATACGCTTTTAAAGAAAAACACTACCAGAAACATTAGCGGAATCAACTATTACACTCATACCGATAAAAGATAAAGATCTAGAAGATCCCGGTTCATATAGAGCCATTGCATTGTTAAACACAGATCAGAAAATGCTAGCGAAAACTCTAGCAAGAAGATTGAGCAAATACGTTAGTGAATTAATAAATGCGGATCAAACGGGGTTTATACCCAAGAGACACTCACTCAATAATTTGAGACGTCTGTTTAATATAATGTATTCATATAATACTGAAGAGGGAGACATATCAATTATTTCATTGGATGCAGAAAAAGCAGTCGACCAGGTGGAATGGAACTATCTCTTCAAAGTATTTCAAAAATTTCAAATGGGAGAGAATTATATTTTATGGGTAAAATTATTATATGACAAGCCGACTGCTAGAATACTGACCAATAATATACTCCCTCCGAAATTTCAACTACCAGGGGCAATAGACAGGAATGTGCACTATCACCCCTGCTACTCGCTCTTGTGAAAGAACCCTTAGCAGAATGTATAAGAACGCATCCGAATATCCATGGTTATAATACAAATCAGTCAAATAATAAAATATCACTATATCCAGATGACGTATTATTATATATTACCAAATCGCAAATCAGCATACCAAATATATTAAATTTAATAGAGGAATTTGGATCCTTCTCAGGATACAGAATAAATTGGAATAAAAGTGAAATTATGACGTTCAAACCTCAAGAACCGACACACCTTTTAAAATTCCCCTTTACAATTGCTACACAAAATTTTAAATACCTGGGTATCCAAATTACTAGAAAATATACATCTTTATTCAATGCAAAAATTAAATGCTTTGATCAAATTTTGGAAAACACTAACGATGTCTTCAATAGGCAGAATAAATGCCATTAAATGATTTTTTGCCACAAATCTTATATTTATTTCAATCAATACCAATATCTATTTACAGGAAATGTTTTGGTTGTAAAGTATTTGCAAATTTGTTTGTGTTGGCTTTTAAAATGGTGCAACAGTTTTCAGATGGATAAAGCATGAATAAAAATTTTATTAGATCAGAACTGAGTTTAATTTTAAACTTGGCGCTCATTCTGTGATTTTCGCTTGGTTGCAAGATGGCGTCGATGACGTCATTTCCGGTTAGCGGCAAGATGGCGTTGAATGCGTTATTTCCGGTTCGTGGCAAGATGGCGCTGACTGCAGAAGACACAGAGTGCAGGCGCTGCTGAATAATTCAAGAGAGCTCACTGCTCTGTCTATGGTAAGTGTGTTTGTTGGACGTTCTTTAAAGCATGTTTTTGTTTCAGCAGCAGCCTCAACAGGAGGCTTTAAACGTTTGAATCGTTCGATTTACACACTGTATGTTTACCACGTTCTGAAGTTACTTGGCATTTTAGTATTGGTTGCGAGTGTGTGTGTGTCTGGGTTTTTTTCAGGAAATTATTTGGTTGTAAAGTATTTGCAAATTTGTTTCTGTTGCTGTTAAAAAAATGTTTATAGGAAATGTTTTGGTTGTAGAGTTTGCAAATTTGTTTCTGTTGGCTGTTAAAAAATGTTTACATGAAATGTTTTGGTTATAAAGAGTTTGCAAATTTGTTTCTGTTGCTGTTAAAAAAATGTTTACAGGAAATGTTTTGGTTGTAGAGTTTGCAAATTTGTTTCTGTTGGCTGTTAAAAAATGTTTACAAGAAATGTTTTGGTTGTAAAGTATTTGTAAAATGTAAAATGTTTATGTGTTTATGTTTAAAATAGAATGTAAAATGTAAAATGTTTACAGGAAATGTTTTGGTTGTAAAGAGTTTTCAAATTTGTTTCTGTTGGCTGTTAAAAAAAGTTTATAGAAAATGTTTTGGTTGTAAAGTATTTGCAAATTTGTTTGTGTTGGCTTTTAAAATGGTTGCAACAGTTTTCAGATGGATAATGCATGAATATGTGTGTGTGTGTGTGTGTGTGTGTGTGTGTGTGTGTGTGTGTGTGTGTGTGTGTGTGTGTGTGTGTGTGTGTGTGTGTGTGTGTGTGTGTGTGTGTGTGTGTGTGTGTGTGTGTGTGTGTGTGTGTGTGTGTGTGTGTGTGTGTGTGTGTGTGTGTGTGTGTGTGTGTGTGTGTGTGTGTGTGTGTGTGTGTGTGTGTGTGTGTGTGTGTGTGTGTGTGTGTGTGTGTGTGTGTGTGTGTGTGTGTGTGTGTGTGTGTGTGTGTGTGTGTGTGTGTGTGTGTGTGTGTGTGTGTGTGTGTGTGTGTGTGTGTGTGTGTGTGTGTGTGTGTGTGTGTGTGTGTGTGTGTGTGTGTGTGGTGTGTGTGTGTGTGTGTGTGTGTGTGTGTGTTGTGTGTGTGTGTGTGTGTGTGTGTGTGTGTGTGTGTGTGTGTGTGTGTGTGTGTGTGTGTGTGTGTGTGTGTGTGTGTGTGTGTGTGTGTGTGTGTGTGTGTGTGTGTGTGTGTGTGTGTGTGTGTGTGTGTGTGTGTGTGTGTGTGTGTGTGTGTGTGTGTGTGTGTGTGTGTGTGTGTGTGTGTGTGTGTGTGTGTGTGTGTGTGTGTGTGTGTGTGTGTGTGTGTGTGTGTGTGTGTGTGTGTGTGTGTGTGTGTGTGTGTGTGTGTGTGTGTGTGTGTGTGTGTGTGTGTGTGTGTGTGTGTGTGTGTGTGTGTGTGTGTGTGTGTGTGTGTGTGTGTGTGTGGTGTGTGTGTGTGTGTGTGTGTGTGTGTGTGTGTGTGTGTGTGTGTGTGTGTGTGTGTGTGTGTGTGTGTGTGTGTGTGTGTGTGTGTGTGTGTGTGTGGTGTGTGTGTGTGTGTGTTGTGTGTGTGTGTGTGTGTGTGTGTGTGTGTGTGTGTGTGTGTGTGTGTGTGTGTGTGTGTGTGTGTGTGTGTGTGTGTGTGTGTGTGTGTGTGTGTGTGTGTGTGTGTGTGTGTGTGTGTGTGTGTGTGTGTGTGTGTGTGTGTGTGTGTGTGTGTGTGTGTGTGTGTGTGTGTGTGTGTGTGTGTGTGTGTGTGTGTGTGTGTGTGTGTGTGTGTGTGTGTGTGTGTGTGTGTGTGTGTGTGTGTGTGTGTGTGTGTGTGTGTGTGTGTGTGTGTGTGTGTGTGTGTGTGTGTGTGTGTGTGTGTGTGTGTGTGTGTGTGTGTGTGTGTGTGTGTGTGTGTGTGTGTGTGTGTGTGTGTGTGTGTGTGTGTGTGTGTGTGTGTGTGTGTGTGTGTGTGTGTGTGTGTGTGTGTGTGTGTGTGTGTGTGTGTGTGTGTGTGTGTGTGTGTGTGTGTGTGTGTGTGTGTGTGTGTGTGTGTGTGTGTGTGTGTGTGTGGTGTGTGTGTGTGTGTGTGTGTGTGTGTGTGTGTGTGTGTGTGTGTGTGTGTGTGTGTGTGTGTGTGTGTGTGTGTGTGTGTGTGTTGTGTGTGTGTGTGTGTGTGTGTGTGTGTGTGTGTGTGTGTGTGTGTGTGTGTGTGTGTGTGTGTGTGTGTGTGTGTGTGGTGTGTGTGTGTGTGTGTGTGTGTGTGTGTGTGTGTGTGTGTGTGTGTGTGTGTGTGTGGTGTGTGTGTGTGTGTGTGTGTGTGTGTGTGTGTGTGTGTGTGTGTGTGTGTGTGTGTGTGTGTGTGTGTGTGTGTGTGTGTGTGTGTGTGTGTGTGTGTGTGTGTGTGTGTGTGTGTGTGTGTGTGTGTGTGTGTGTGTGTGTGTGTGTGTGTGTGTGTGTGTGTGTGTGTGTGTGTGTGTGTGTGTGTGTGTGTGTGTGTGTGTGTGTGTGTGTGTGTGTGTGTGTGTGTGTGTGTGTGTGTGTGTGTGTGTGTGTGTGTGTGTGTGTGTGTGTGTGTGTGTGTGTGTGTGTGTGTGTGTGTGTGTGTGTGTGTGTGTGTGTGTGTGTGTGTGTGTGTGTGTGTGTGTGTGTGTGTGTGTGTGTGTGTGTGTGTGTGTGTGTGTGTGTGTGTGTGTGTGTGTGTGTGTGTGTGTGTGTGTGTGTGTGTGTGTGTGTGTGTGTGTGTGTGTGTGTGTGTGTGTGTGTGTGTGTGTGTGTGTGTGTGTGTGTGTGTGTGTGTGTGTGTGTGTGTGTGTGTGTGTGTGTGTGTGTGTGTGTGTGTGTGTGTGTGTGTGTGTGTGTGTGTGTGTGTGTGTGTGTGTGTGTGTGTGTGTGTGTGTGTGTGTGTGTGTGTGTGTGTGTGTGTGTGTGTGGTGTGTGTGTGTGTGTGTGTGTGTGTGTGTGTGTGTGTGTGTGTGTGTGTGTGTGTGTGTGTGTGTGTGTGTGTGTGTGTGTGTGTGTGTGTGTGTGTGTGTGTGTGTGTGTGTGTGTGTGTGTGTGTGTGTGTGTGTGTGTGTGTGTGTGTGTGTGTGTGTGTGTGTGTGTGTGTGTGTGTGTGTGTGTGTGTGTGTGTGTGTGTGTGTGTGTGTGTGTGTGTGTGTGTGTGTGTGTGTGTGTGTGTGTGTGTGTGTGTGTGTGTGTGTGTGTGTGTGTGTGTGTGTGTGTGTGTGTGTGTGTGTGTGTGTGTGTGTGTGTGTGTGTTGTGTGTGTGTGTGTGGTGTGTGTGTGTGTGTGTGTGTGTGTGTGTGTGTGTGTGTGTGGTGTGTGTGTGTGTGTGTGTGTGTGTGTGTGTGTGTGTGTGTGTGTGTGTGTGTGTGTGTGTGTGTGTGTGTGTGTGTGTGTGTGTGTGTGTGTGTGTGTGTGTGTGTGTGTGTGTGTGTGTGTGTGTGTGTGTGTGTGTGTGTGTGTGTGTGTGTGTGTGTGTGTGTGTGTGTGTGTGTGTGTGTGTGTGTGTGTGTGTGTGTGTGTGTGTGTGTGTGTGTGTGTGTGTGTGTGTGTGTGTGTGTGTGTGTGTGTGTGTGTGTGTGTGTGTGTGTGTGTGTGTGTGTGTGTGTGTGTGTGTGTGTGTGTGTGTGTGTGTGTGTGTGTGTGTGTGTGTGTGTGTGTGTGTGTGTGTGTGTGTGTGTGTGTGTGGTGTGTGTGTGTGTGTGTGTGTGTGTGTGTGTGTGTGTGTGTGTGTGTGTGTGTGTGTGTGTGTGTGTGTGTGTGTGTGTGTGTGTGTGTGTGTGTGTGTGTGTGTGTGTGTGTGTGTGTGTGTGTGTGTGTGTGTGTGTGTGTGTGTGTGTGTGTGTGTGTGTGTGTGTGTGTGTGTGTGGTGTGTGTGTGTGTGTGTGTGTGTGTGTGTGTGTGTGTGTGTGTGTGTGTGTGTGTGTGTGTGTGTGTGTGTGTGTGTGTGTGTGTGTGTGTGTGTGTGTGTGTGTGTGTGTGTGTGTGTGTGTGTGTGTGTGTGTGTGTGTGTGTGTGTGTGTGTGTGTGTGTGTGTGTGTGTGTGTGTGTGTGTGTGTGTGTGTGTGTGTGTGTGTGTGTGTGTGTGTGTGTGTGTGTGTGTGTGTGTGTGTGTGTGTGTGTGTGTGTGTGTGTGTGTGTGTGTGTGTGTGTGTGTGTGTGTGTGTGTGTGTGTGTGTGTGTGTGTGTGTGTGTGTGTGTGTGTGTGTGTGTGTGTGTGTGTGTGTGTGTGTGTGTGTGTGTGTGTGTGTGTGTGTGTGTGTGTGTGTGTGTGTGTTGTGTGTGTGTGTGTGTGTGTGTGTGTGTGTGTGTGTGTGTGTGTGTGTGTGTGTGTGTGTGTGTGTGTGTGTGTGTGTGTGTGTGTGTGTGTGTGTGTGTGTGTGTGTGTGTGTGTGTGTGTGTGTGTGTGTGTGTGTGTGTGTGTGTGTGTGTGTGTGTGTGTGTGTGTGTGTGTGTGTGTGTGTGTGTGTGTGTGTGTGTGTGTGTGTGTGTGTGTGTGTGTGTGTGTGTGTGTGTGTGTGTGTGTGTGTGTGTGTGTGTGTGTGTGTGTGTGTGTGTGTGTGTGTGTGTGTGTGTGTGTGTGTGTGTGTGTGTGTGTGTGTGTGTGTGTGTGTGTGTGTGTGTGTGTGTGTGTGTGGTGTGTGTGTGTGTGTGTGTGTGTGTGTGTGTGTGTGTGTGTGTGTGTGTGTGTGTGTGTGTGTGTGTGTGTGTGTGTGTGTGTGTGTGTGTGTGTGTGTGTGTGTGTGTGTGTGTGTGTGTGTGTGTGTGTGTGTGTGTGTGTGTGTGTGTGTGTGTGTGTGTGTGTGTGTGTGTGTGTGTGTGTGTGTGTGTGTGTGTGTGTGTGTGTGTGTGTGTGTGTGTGTGTGTGTGTGTGTGTGTGTGTGTGTGTGTGTGTGTGTGTGTGTGTGTGTGTGTGTGTGTGTGTGTGTGTGTGTGTGTGTGTGTGTGTGTGTGTGTGTGTGTGTGTGTGTGTGTGTGTGTGTGTGTGTGTGTGTGTGTGTGTGTGTGTGTGTGTGTGTGTGTGTGTGTGTGTGTGTGTGTGTGTGTGTGTGTGTGTTGTGTGTGTGTGTGTGTGTGTGTGTGTGTGTGTGTGTGTGTGTGTGTGTGTGTGTGTGTGTGTGTGTGTGTGTGTGTGTGTGTGTGTGTGTGTGTGTGTGTGTGTGTGTGTGTGTGTGTGTGTGTGTGTGTGTGTGTGTGTGTGTGTGTGTGTGTGTTGTGTGTGTGTGTGTGTGTGTGTGTGTGTGTGTGTGTGTGTGTGTGTGTGTGTGTGTGTGTGTGTGTGTGTGTGTGTGTGTGTGTGTGTGTGTGTGTGTGTGTGTGTGTGTGTGTGTGTGTGTGTGTGTGTGTGTGTGTGTGTGTGTGTGTGTGTGTGTGTGTGTGTGTGTGTGTGTGTGTGTGTGTGTGTGTGTGTGTGTGTGTGTGTGTGTGTGTGTGTGTGTGTGTGTGTGTGTGTGTGTGTGTGTGTGTGTGTGTGTGTGTGTGTGTGTGTGTGTGTGTGTGTGTGTGTGTGTGTGTGTGTGTGTGTGTGTGTGTGTGTGTGTGTGTGTGTGTGTGTGTGTGTGTGTGTGTGTGTGTGTGTGTGTGTGTGTGTGTGTGTGTGTGTGTGTGTGTGTGTGTGTGTGTGTGTGTGTGTGTGTGTGTGTGTGTGTGTGTGTGTGTGTGTGTGTGTGTGTGTGTGTGTGTGTGTGTGTGTGTGTGTTGTGTGTGTGTGTGTGTGTTCAGAGCGTATTTGATATGTTTAATAGCCTGATGGCTGTCAGGAAGAAGCTGTTCCTCATTGTAGATGTGACAGTTTTCAGTTTACAAAAGTCAGACGTGACTCCCAGAAGTCGGGCATCAGTCAGTCCACAAGCCGTCAGTCAGTCCAAAGGCCATGAGTTAATCCCAAGGCAGTGAGTGAGTCCAGAGGCCATGAGTAAGTCGCTCACCGCCCCCCCCCCTCCACTGACATCCCCCACCTCAAGACGCTGCCCTCTGCCTGGCTATAGGATGCGCCCCCTCCTGCCCCCTACTGAAGCCGCCCACATCCCCCACTGGAGGACACCCTCCCCTTCTCATCAGCTCACGAGAGCCCCCGCCTGAAGCTGTGCCCCTCCCTTGGCTGCACGACGTTTACCACACCCCAGCCCCCGCCTCAAAACATGTTTTGCACAAATTCTTCAGTGTTCATTAACAACTGAAATTGTCTTTAGGCTGCTTTTTCGACATCATGTCAGGAAAAGTTAGAGGTCAAGGTGATGTGGCTATTGCTGTAGCATCCTCTGGGATAGCAGCTACCTTAATGCTTGGTGGAAGAACTACACATTCTCGATTTAAGTTATGCATCCAAGTGGCCGAGGATACATTCTGCAACATCGAGAAGAACTCCAAGACGGCACATTTCATGTAAAAGTGAAAGTCATTGTTTGGGATGAATGTCTCTTTTTATCAACAGAAAATAGTTATCAAGAGGCAGTGAGCAGCAGAACACAACAAGTGACACAACAATAAATAACTTAATAATTATCATCTTTAACATTTAAATTGTTCTTATATTTTAAGAGTTATTCACATTTTAAACTTTAATAAATCATTTTTGCACTTATCATGCCTGCCTGTTCTTCATCACAATGCGAACCTAATAGGCAGGAATGGCTGCTCTGTGGGAGAGCCACTAAGAGTGAATGGGGGGAGGATGTGGGGAGATGCTCTGAATGTGTGGGTGGGAGGGGAATGGCAAGGAGCAGAGTGGGGGGGGGGTGAAGGTAGGTGGGGTGACTGACTGCACTGCCAGCCCACAAGCCGTGAGTAAGTGAATTGCCTGCCCACCAGCCGTAAGTGACTGAACTGCCAGCCCAATAATCCATTCAGTCCACCATCTCCCTCCTCTCTCTCACAGTCTGTCACCTGTTTTGGTCAGAATTTCTGGCAGTTTCTCAGCTGCCAGCCTGCCAGGTCCGAGTGATTGTACTGCCAGGCCTCAGTGACTGAGCTGCCTGACCTCAGTGACTGAGCTGCCAGCCCAAGAATCCATTCGGCCCACAATGTCTATACTAGTCCTCTGGAAACTAGTACCTTCGGCCCGCAACACCCATACTAGCGCAACAGAAAGCCCCCCACCACTGGCAAGCAATATTGGAATTGGTGGAGAGGTGGAATATTGCGTTGGGTGACCAGCCCTCCCGTGTGAGTCTAGTATTTAACTAATTTTAAAAAAAATCTCGACTCTGATACCACACATTTCATATGGGACTATAAGACCCACATAATTCAAAGAAGACACTTGTGTAAACCCAAAGAATTCGGAGGACTGACACTACCCAATTTTTTGTACTATCACTGGGCAACGAATATCAAAAATGTAATTTACTTGTTGGACATTTCTGCCCAACAGGTAGATTGGATAGTAATGGAGAGAGAGGATTGCTCTCCTTTTAATATAGGAGCGATCCTTCTTTCACCGATAAAACTGAATAATACAATATTCAAGAAAATCCAGTTATTCATAGTACAATACGAACTTGGAAACAAATAAAATTAACTTTTAAATTAAGAAATTTATCGCTTCTTTCTCCTATTGTTAATAATCCGCCGTTTAAACCATCTATTATCGACAAAACGTTTACACATTGGGAAAGAATAGGAATTAAAACGTTTGGAGATATGTATGAACTGGGAAACCTTTTATCATTCCAACAACTACAACGTAAATACAACCTGAAAAGTAATCAATACTTTAAATACCTTCAAATCCGTGACTACTTGAAAAAACATACACAAGAACATAAAACTTTGACCTCAGATATATTAGATGAAGATATGAACAGAAAGGCGGACTCAACTAATTTAATATCATATTTGTATAATATCATTTTAAATACAGAGTTACCACGGTCTGATGCAATTAGAAGAGATTGGGAACAAGAACTATGTATAAATATCTCGAAAGACAGATGGGATAAATATTTGCTATATGTACATAAATGTTCGATTAATGTAAGACATATCTTAATTCAATTCAAAATTTGACATAGATTATATTACTCGAAAACTAAACTGAATAAAAAATTTCAAAATGTGTCGGCCATCTGCGATAAATGCTCATTTCAAGATGCAACTATAGCACATTCTTTTGTCTTTTGCATAAAACTTCTGAAGTTTTGGAAGAAAAATTTCGAAATTTTTACAAAAGTATTTAAAATAAAATTGAACCCAAATGCAGAACTGATTATCTTTGGAACAATGGAGGTTGGCTCTGAGCTGACTTCGTTCCAAAAGAGTGTCCTTAATTATGGCTTAATAACGGCAAAAAAACTTATATTAAAATTCTGGAAAAATGCACCCAACACCAACGCTTAAAATGTAGATTTCAAACATGTCTGAAATGTTACACCTAGAAGATATGAGATTCGTCCTAGCAGGCAAATCAGACCAATTTTTAAAGATTTGGACTCCCTTTATCGATTTATTACAAGCATATGGTGCAACATAACCCTGGAAATTAACTGTTTCAGAATCGGGTGAGGGGTGCGCAAAGATACGAAGCAGCTATATCCCTTTTATTTTTTAAAAATATTTTATTTATTTTTTTCTTATTTTTTTCACTTCTTCTCTCTCTCTTTTTCTTGTACTTTTTCACGAACTAACACTTTCACCACCTTACCTAACCTTCTTTTTCTCTCTTTTTGCTTCTACTACTTTTTTTATTATTAAAGTTAAAAACAAGAAGTTGTACATGAAATGTATTATATTATTCTTGGTTTCTACTACTGTGTATGACTTCTAATAAAAAATATTGTGCTCAGTTTTGGTGTGCCTGCTTTAGAAAATATGTCGTTTAGTTGGAAAGGTTGCTGAGAAGATTTACGAGGATGTTGCCAGGACCGATGGGCCTGAGCTACGGGGAAAGGTTGGATGGGCAAGGACTCTATTCCTTAGAGTGCAAGAAGATGATGGGTTATCTTATAGAGGTGCATACAATCACGAGGGGAATACAGAACCAGAGGGCATAGCTTTGAGGTGAAAGGTAAAATATTTAATAGGAACAGGAGGGATCAACATATTCATTAAGGGGGAAGTAAGTGTATGGAATGAATTGACAGAGGAGATAGTTGAGGCAAGTACTATCACAACAATCAGGTGCATCGAGAGGACAGGTATAGAGCGTCATAGGCCACTATGGGCCACATGTATTGAGCGATATAGGCAGGCGGAACTAATGTAGATCGGATTGAATTTGTACACTGTGAATATCCTGATAAAAGTATTTGAGAACAATGTCAGAAAATACCGGAGCACGAGATTGGCATGATAAAGTCTTAGCACCATAATTTTTGGTGAGTTAATTTTCTAAATTACCAACCAACCCCCATGGCGCTTTTTACTCAAAAGTCGAAAATGTGTCCTTTCGGTGTTGAATTGTCTTCAGACCATGAATGTTGAATCTACTAATTTAGTAAATCTCCTTGACATGAAGTCCTTCCATCTGTTATCAAAACGAATGCATCGGATATTATGTCATTCTTTGAAACAATCTGTTCATCTCCAATATCTTGAACGCGGATCCATCTGAAAAAATATATGTAAGGAAAATAAATGTAGTTATAGAGTCGCACAGAGTGGAGACATGCCTTTCGGCGCATCTCGCCCACGCTGACAAACATACCCCATCCACAGTGGTCCCACCTGCCCGCGTTTGGTCCGAATCCCTCTAAACCTATCCTATCCGTTGACTTTTCGAAATGTTTTTTAAACTTTGTGATAGTACCTGCCGCAAATAATATCTCTAGCAGCTCGTTCCATATACCCACCACCGTCTGAGTGAAGGTCCTGTCTCACTTGGGCGTAATTTACGCAACTGGCCGGCCGTGACCGTCGCGCGAAAATCGTCTAGCAGTACGACAGTCGCGCGCCGAGTAGCCCCAGTCTCAGTGGCTAGGATTTTCCCCGTGAAGCATTTTCAAAACTCGGCGCGCTTTATATCCGGGTGATTGTGCGGCGACGCATGGTTACGGACGTTGACGCGTGGTGACGCATAACAAATCAGCATAGGCAATGTTCGTGCGTCACCATGCATAACAATACGTCACCACGCGCTACACGTACGACATCAGTACGTCATCAGTACGTCAGCGTGCGCAAGGGATACGCCACGCAGGTGGCGCGCGAAGGTTTTGAACATTCCAAAAACCTGGGGCGATAGGGAAGCCCCGCGCATTAACGCGCGTCACTGCCCCACCTCGCCTCACCACGCACCACGACGCGCCAAACAATGTTTAGTATGTCGCGTAAATGATGCGCTAATGACGCTCAAGTGGGACAGGGCCTTGAAACAGCTGCCCCCTTAGGTTCCTATTAAATCTTTCGACTCTCACCTTAAACCTATGTCGTTTGGTTCTTGATTCCCACTACTATGGGGGTAAAAGACTATACATTCACCATACCTACTCCCATCGTGATTTTATGTACCTGTATAAGATCAGCCCTCATCCTCCTGCGCGCCAAGGTATGAAGTCCTAGCCTGTCCCAACCTTTCCCCGTATTCTGGGTGTATGAAGTCATTCACCTATCAATTTGCATTGGCACTTAGGCCTTCACCAGGCAAGGCATTGAGTATAGAAGTTGGGAAGTCATGTTG